>JASDQU010242378.1:55644-75785 GCA_032191745.1 Picea mariana | reverse complement strand
CGATCAGGCATTCATCAAGGAAATATATGAAAAGATGCTAGAATGTGGAAAGACAAAAGAACACATAACTCAAATGGAAGAAATGTGGAATCTCTGGTCTGCACTTGTATCAATTCTCAAGGAGGAGAGTTTTTGCAATTACAACCGACAAGAAGAATCCCCTCTTTAGTCTTTTGAAAATATATTTATACAAGAGATTCTCAACCCTAGGCGGGCGGTTGGAAATATTGTTATTCCTAGGTAATAATGGTTACAAAATGAAAAATTGAACCATTTCACTTGGTTCTTCTCTATCTCTTACCAGCAGAAATAGATATGCACTTGTTACTTCATTGATTCTTTGAGGTACTCCCTTTACATCGCTCAAGAAATTCGACACGCCTACTTAAAAATTGTACTAATAGTCTAGAATGTTCTGTCATGTCTCTTGCCTCAAAAAGATATAAATTCTTTTGTAATTGTGGAAACCTATATTCTATCCTTTTATCTTCAGAAATCATTGACTGTAACTGTAAATTTGGCTTTACCATCCATCTATCTATTTGAGCAATGTCAACTTTCTTTAGCTGTGAAATTTCAGCCTGAGTTGCCTCTAAGATTTCTTTGATGTCAAGTTGATGCTTTACAATGTCAATATGTCCTAGTATTTTAGAACAATCATCCTTTATGAGGCCTAGTGATTCTTTGTTAAGCAAATGATCTTGGATGATTCCTGTTATCTCCTCAAATGACATTGAAAATTTTGAGGTATTTTCATTCGTTCATACTTAAACATGTCATTTTCCTTAGTCTTATGGCCATTGTTTTATCTCAAAATTCTTGATTCAGCTTACATTGATCTCTCTTGCCCATAAATACTTTGATCTCTTCCTCTTTACCTACAATACAAAAGGAAAAATAAATGTTACATAGCTTATAATCTTAGCCTTGGCTTTAACATTTTCAAATAACAATATGCATTTTTTATGATGGGTGCTTGAATTTATTCTAAACCTATGCCAAATCCTAATTTAGTCAAGCGCATTGAACTCAAAACCAAGCCATGATTTCGGTTACAAGTGAACGTAAAAATTCAAGCCACAAGCTAGGCCATATGTTTAATTAAGCCACTAGGCCAGTTCTCATGCTAAAGAGCTCTCAAGTTTTATGGACCCACAAGCTAAGCTATGCATCCGATCCGTGAGTCAAGCTATGAATTGATACACATGTTGACACATCAAGCCACATGCTGTGCCGAGTTTTATCTCAATTTTTATGATTTATGTGCAAACACATTTGAATCAAGCCCAGTCCACATGTCAATTCATCCATCGATAGGTTGAACGCCAAACCAATCTCCTACATATCTCATTGATTCTATGAACAATAGCCTCAAATTCAAATCAATAGTGTTAGCAAACAAGTTGACACATAACCCATAGATTATCCACGGATCAAGATGCATGTCGATACACAAAACGTATCATTAAATCCCTTCTCATTATGTTTGATGCACCGTCAAAGTTTCTATGCTGCTATGTAAGAGATTGCAGGTTTTGTTGGAAGGCTCAAGGAGGAAGTAACAAAGGCTTCATCCAATCGTTTTCAGTGTAACATAAACACATCCAACTCAGATCTTGATCGGGTTTTAGGTGCTGCAAAACCATTTTCCATATTTATATTTAAATCCCCATATTATCATGGATTTCTGAAATGAGAAATTCCAGATCACGAGTTAGAAAGGTAACAGTTAGGAGGGTATTGGTTAATGCAAACATGGAAGAATCCTAATGTCTCCTTCTGATAATTAATCATTAACTTGACCGAGGGCCAAATGTTATAACAGTTGCTAAATATTCTTATCAGAGATGGTAAAGAGTAAGAACATAATGCAACAGTTGAGCCAGAAGATTTCATGCTATCTTGATGTTTGTCACAGTCTCAGAAAGGGTAAAACATCCAGAATTAGTATTTTCATGATAGAAACATTTCCAGAGAAGGGTGCTTGGCATTATTTGGAAGAAAGTAACCTTGACCCCATATTCATTTTTCCATCTTTGGCGATTTGACCTATTTTACAGTCAAAGCTTAATGCTAATTTTTTATTGTTTGTCTATATAAACAACAACTACAACTAATCTTCCTTGTCCAGATTTTAATCTTTATTTCATTTGAAGTGTTATGAGGATCGAGAAAGAAGGCAAAAGCATGTGCATCAATGATCAAATTATGACTACATTGAAGACATTGGTAATGAAACCTATGACCCTGTTACTGATTCTTGGATGGAAATTCTAAATGGTATGGACATATGTACTTGCCACTGTTTCTTCTAAGGGTGCGTGCATGTAACAAAGGAAAATACAGAAAACAAACCAGTTTTTGAAATCTCTGAAAGGATAAGAAGAAGAAGAAAAAGATCACAAAGGATTATAATAGCTTATGGTGGTTAGCTAAGCACCTAAAGAGAAAAATCAAAAAATTGAAGGCAAAATTTACCACACATCTAGATTTATAGGTGTTGGCATAGGTTGTTGTAAATTTGTAGGGAGATCAATCAAATAAACCATGATTTTTTATGGAACAACAGTTTTGAATACGAAAGGTTTTCCTTTTTTATTAAAATAGAGCTTTCACCAGCACAGAAGGCGCAATTATAACCAATTAGTTGTTGAAAAGCAGAGCTTTCATAAGCTAATTAGTAAATCCTAAGGCGAAATAGTTGGCGAAACCGCAAAATAAGAATTTTGAAGATTTGAGATCGAACAGAGCGATTTTTGGGTGATTTAAAGGATCAGAGAGCATCAAAAAGATTAATCACCAAATCATAAAATATTCAGTTTCAAAGATTCATGGAGATTTTGGAGGTGAATGCTTAGTTGGTCAACTAAAGCTTTGTTCATAGCTGTTGAAAGTTTTCCAACTATTGAATACATGTTTCCTTTTCTCCATGACACATCAGAGACATAGCAATGATGAACACCAGATGTCGAAGACAAACTTTGAAGACAGTTCGATTCATAGGAACTGGTTCTTAGTTATCCTATTGTATTTAGTTTTGTTTTCTGTTTTCTATATTTAGAAATCCATATCGATTTTTCAGGGATCTGAGATCTATTGTAAAGGTTATAAATACTTATCATTTTGATAAACTAAGGGTTCAATTTTGGATAGCAGAAATACTATATTGTAAACAAACCTTTCATATGATAATACAAATCACAGTTTTCTCTCTCTATTGATGTCAGATTCTCATCTTTCCTTCTTTACTTTTATTCAAGTTGTTTCAGCTACATGATGAATGTCATCACATTGGTTAGCTCATAACTTGATTAATAGTTTCTTATCATTGTTTATTAAACCCTACATTTTTATTTGGTTTATAAGCATTGTTTTCTCACCCACTTTAATAGCTATCATCTGATTATTGGTCCTTGAGACCACTGGTTCATTTGATTCTCATTTTGATTGTTTGAATACCATATTGTAATTGATTCATCCCATTGATCCACACATACAAAATACAAAAACAAATTTACTTTAAGTTACCAAGCATCTTTGACCCACAACCACAAAGAGTTTCTTGGAGCGATAAAAAATTGGCGTCGTTGCCAGGGAAAGGAGATTGAAGCTCAGCTTCCCTGGGAGACGACATAGATCTATCTTTGATGATAGAAAAATCCTGGACATCATTTGGTTGTAATCATCTATCTAATGACTCCATGAAGGACGGATTCAGTGGTGACTCCATTGTTCATAAATTTGTTAACGACTCCATTGGTATGAAATGAACAAGAGGTATGCATTTTTCAATTTCTCAAGTATTTTTGGTTACCCTCATCCTGTACCTAGTAGAGATGAATGGGAACACAGCCTTCCCATATTTCGAGGAGAAGAATGGGAAGTATCAGCTGAACATTTGTTGGATTTTCATGAGTTTATTTATCGGCTCCAAATCATACATGAAGATGTTCAGATTAAACTTTTCAGGTATTCATTAGAGGGGATTGCTCTTGACTGGTGATGGTATCTTCCGGATGCAAGTGTTAGCTCTTTGGTTGGTTTTCATGCAGCTTTTAATTTCTTTTGTAAAGATTATTTTTCAGTTCAACATATTTTTAAAGGATTCTGTGAAGAGTTTTCTTCATATCATGAAGATCAATATGTCTCTTTTTCTAATGTCAAAGAGCAAGGATATACATCAACTGAAGATACCTCTTATTTTGATCGTGGGATTGTTGATCCACATTATGAAAATCACGGTGACAGTTTCAAATCTGCAGTAGATGTTGAGGGTAGCCCACATTTTCCAAATTTGCAGATCCAAGGAAGCTGCAGTAACCATAAAGAACAAGGTGATATTTCTCTAGATCTATTTCAAGATTTTATTCTTGATCCTACTTTTCAAGAAGCTTCATCTCTGTCATTAGGATCTTACCTTGATACTCCTATATTCGACCAATACAGTGATGAGGAAGTAGATGTTAAGGTTTGTGAAGACTTATTGTTTACTCAAATTGCATCTAGTTCCTCTTTTCAAAATAAATACGATAAAAAATGTGTGCATGTTGTGATTAATGCTTGTTACGAATTTGTTGCTCAAAAGTCCAATGATTTTAGTTTTGATATATACTGCAAAGATATTATTGTTGGAAAGGAAATTGTTAGTTGTGATCAGCCAACATATCATCATTATGAATTCAGATTACAGAGATATGATGAAAGGAAGCAGAAAGATTCAGATCAACAGTCCATCTTATATGACTCTCTGACTGAGGATGAGCAGTCCATATTCAACATTGAAGGCATCCAGCATCACTTCAATTTTCATTTGAAATAGTATCAAGAAGAGGTATTCTTTTATAGTTTTAATGACCCTATTGCAAACTTTTTGGAATTTATGAGCAGCATAAATGTCAAGATATTTTTGTCAGATGATGGTTGGTTCTGCCATCTTTTCAAACTATATTTCTTCATGCTATGGTTTTCTTTCTTTTTCGGATTTAGATCAAGGAGGTTACTAGTAAATCAATTTCTTTCTTGGCTTCATTGGAGATTTAATTTTAGTTGATTAGTTTTCCCCTACTGATTAGAAGTAGGAGTAGGTGTGAGAATAAGCTCTTCATACGAGCAGCTAGATCATGTTCAGTTGTTGAATAAGCAGAGTAGGCTACAGGCATACTAAAATTTTGCAGGGAATCAGTTATAGAGGCCAGATGACTCCATGCCCAATGGTAAAGGCTAGATGACTCCATGCCTAGTGGTAAAGGAAAATGGAACTACTAGGTTCTTGGAAACCTCGCAAAGAGTTCTCCATCCCAGTTGGAGCCAGATGTTATCTCCTCAAAAGACATTGAAAATTTTGAGGTATTTTCATTCGTTCATACTTAAACATGTCATTTTCCTTAGTCTTATGGCCAGTGTTTTATCTCCAAATTCTTGATTCAGCTTACATTGATCTCTCTTGCCCAGAAAGCCTTTGATCTCTTCCTCTTTACCTGCAATACAATAGGCAAAATAAATTTTACATAGCCTATAATCTTAGCCTTATTGGCTTTAACATTTTCAAATAACAATATACATTTTTTATGATGGGTGCTTGAAGTTATTCTAAACCTATGCCAAATCCTAAGTCAGTCAAGGGCATTGAACTCAAAACCAAGCCATGAGTTAGGTTACAAGTGAACGTACAAAGTCAAGCCACAATGTAGGCCATATGTTTAATTAAGCCACTAGGCCAGTTCTCATGCTAAATATCTCTTGAGTTTTATGGACCCACGAGCTAAGCTATGCATCCAATCCGTGAGTCAAGCTATGAATTGATACACATGTTGACACATCAAGCCACATGTCGCGCCAAGTTCTATCTCAATTTTTATGATTTATGTGCAAACACATTTGAATCAAGCTCAGTTCACATGTCAATTCATCCATCGATATATACCAAGCCCTCTGTTGAACGCCAAGCCAATCTCCTACATATCTCATCGATTCTATGAAAAATAGCCTCGAATTCAAATCAACAGTGCTAGCAAACAAGTCGACACATAACCCATAGATCAGCCACGGATCAAGCTGCATATCAATACATCAAGCATATCATTAAGTCCCTTCTCATTCTGTATTGATGCACAGTCAAAGTTTCTCTGTTGTTGTGCAAGAGATTGCAGGTTTTGTTGGAAGGCTTGAGGAGGAAGTAACAAAGGCTTCATCCATTCATTTTCAGTGTAACATAAACACATCCAAGTCAAATCTTGATTGGTTTTTAGATGCTGAAAAACCCTTTTCCATATTTATATTTAAATCCCCATATTATCATGGATTTCTGAAATGAGAAATTCCAGATCACGAGTTAGAAAGGTAACAGTTAGGAGGGTATTGGTCAATGCAAACATGGAAGAATCGTAATGTCTCCTTGTGATAATTAATCATTGACTATGACCGAGGGCCAAATGTTATAACATTTGATAAATATTCTTGTCATAGATGGTAAAGAGTAAGAACATAATGCAACAGTTGAGCCAGAAGATGTCATGCTATCTTGATGTTTGTCACAGTCTCAGAAAGGGAAAAACATCCAGAATTAGTATTTGCATGACAGAAACAGTTTCAGAGTAGGGTGCTTGGAATTATTTGGAAGAAAGTAACCTTGACCCCATATTCATTTGTCCATCTTTGTTGATTTGACCTATTTTACAGTCAAATCTTAATACTAATTGTTTATTGTTTGTCTATATAAACAACAGCTACAACCAATCTTCCTTGTCTAGATTTTAATCTTTATTTCATTTGAAGTGTTCTGAGGATCGAGAAAGAAGGCAAAATCTTGTGCATCGATGTTCAAATTATGACAAGATTGAAGACATTGGTAATGAAACCTATGACCCTATTACTGATGCTTGGATGGAAATGCTAAATGGTATGGACATTTGTACTTGCCACTATTTATTCTAAGGGTATGGGCATGTAACTAAGGAAAATACAAAAAACAAAACCAGTTTTTGGAATCTCTAAAAGGATAAGAAGAAGAAGAAAAAGATCACAAAGGATTATAATAGCTTATGGTGGTTAGCTAAGCACCTGAAGAGGAAAATAAAAAAGTTGAAGGAAAAAATTACCACACATTCAGATTTATAGGTGCTGGCACAGGTTGTTGTAAATTTGCAGGGAGATCAATCAAATAAACCATGATTTTTTATGGAACAACAGTTTTGAATATGAAAGGTTTTCCTTTTTTATTAAAATGGATCTTTCACCAGCACAGAAGGCATAGTCATAACCAATTAGTTGTTGAAAAGAAGAGCTTTCATCAGCTAATTAGCAAATCCTAAGGCGAAATAGCTGGTGAAACCACAGAATAAAAATTTTGAAGATTTGAGCTTGAACAAAGTGATTTTTGGGCGATTTAAAGGATCAGAGAGCATCAAAAAGATTAATCACCAAATCATAAAATATGCAGTTTCAAATATTCGTGGAGATTTTGGAGGTGAATGCTTAGTTGGTCAACTAAAGCTTTGTTCATAGCAGTTGAAAGTTTTCCAACTACTGAAGACATGTGTCCTTTCCTCCATGACACATCAGAGACATAGAAATGATGAAGACCAGATGTCGAAGACAAACTTTGAAGACAGTTCGATACATAGGAACTAGTTCTTAGTTATCCTATTGTATTTAGTTTTGTTTTCTATTTTAATACAAATACTTATCATTTTGATAAAGTAAGGGTTTGATTTTGGATAGAAGAAATACTATATTGTAAACAGACCTTTCATATGATAATACAAATCACATTTTTCTCTCTCTATTGATGTCAGATTCTCATCTTTTCTTCTGTACTTTTATTCAAGTTGTTTCATCTACAGAATGACTGTCATCTCATTAGTTAGCTCATAATTTGATTAATAGTTTCTTATCATTGTTTATTAAACCCTACATTTGTATTTGGTTTATAAGCATTGTTTTCTCACCCACTTTAAAATCTATCATCTTATTATTGATCCTTGAGAGCACTGGTTCATTTGATTCTCATTTTGACTGTCTGAATACCATACTATAATTAAGTCATCCCATTGATCCACACATACAAAATACAAAAACAAGTTTACTTTAAGTTACCAAGCATTTTTGACCCACAACCACAAAGAGTTTCTTGGAGTGATAACAATTCCTACCTTATCAAAAAGGCTTTGTTGTGCTATTTCCAGTTTCTTTAGCATTTCCAATGCTTGAGCTTGAAATAGTGCTATATCCACAACCATTTTCTCAGTGGAACTGACCTTGTCTTGTAATTGTTTTATCAACTCATCTTGTTGGATAGTCTGTCTCTCGCTCACTTGCATCTTCTTATGCATCTCGTCAAGACTGGACTTGAGCAGTTGGATTTGTTTTTTATCATTAGCTCTATAATGTTCAAGTCCTTTATTGACTTCTTCTCTGACATTCTTTTCTATATTCCTTATTTGATTTTGCAACTGACTTATCATCTTATTCCTATGCTTCAGTATTTCTTTTAGATTATCGACTAAGAATAGGTTAGTTGTTACAAAATATCCCAAAGAGTTGACTATCTCT
Source organism: Picea mariana (assembly GCA_032191745.1). Lineage (NCBI taxonomy): Eukaryota > Viridiplantae > Streptophyta > Pinopsida > Pinales > Pinaceae > Picea > Picea mariana. The sequence goes on along the minus strand of JASDQU010242378.1, from coordinate 67,235 downwards.
GTAGCGAAGTATTCATCTTCCAAATTTTTTCAATCAAATAATACTCTGTACTTTTTTACCATTGCACCCTCTTTCTGGTGCATTTATTTCTTCACCACATCTTTCCTTTTCTTACTGAAAAAGAAATCAAAGGGAGGTATCTCTTCAATAGGGATAGGCGTGAGATCTCCTATGAGTATTACCTCTGCATTGGGGTTTCCTCTAGTGAACTGTAATGGCGTGACAATTTGAATGGGGTTTTTGATTTTTGTGGACAATTGTTTTCCGGTTCCATCTGTAGTTGATTTATCTGGTAAAGACAGTGGCCTATCTTCTCCTTTCTTTATTAATGTCTCTAGTTGATCTTTGGCCTGGTCATCAGATACCTCTGTCGCTGGGATATCTTTTTTCTGAGTCGATATCTCATATTTCTCTGAGTTTTCTGGAGCTTCCTGTTTGCTAGAGCTTCCGACTTCTAGATTATGGGTCTCTGTTTGTTGTGTAGCAGGAAACAATGTGTTTTCCCCTTGTAATAATTTCAGAAGACTACTTCTTCAGTGTTTTTGGAAGTTGTAAAAATCAATCATTTTATTAGGTGATAGAGCTTGAACTCGGCTAAGAACTTCTTAGTAATATCTCACCCCTCGGAACACTTTGTCCTGAGGGGATTATTCATGTTCATACTTTTTAAGATTGAAACTGGCCATATGGTTACCCACAACCTTCTGCGGGTCATGCTTCTTAAATTCAATGTTAACCAGTTTTATTTCTTCTAAGGTCCCAGCTTCCACTCTAGAGTGGTTGAAATCCAATAAAGAAAATACACCAATCTATAAGGGAAAAGATGGCCATACATTTTTCTGCACTGATTTTAGTTCTTTGCTAATCCCGCCGAGTACAGTTTGTCGTGCGACCTCGCAGCACACCATTCGGTCTGGTAAAAATTGCGGTAAAGCATATGGGGGGACTGAACAACTGAAAACTCTGATGTAAGAGAAGTTCTCCTCGATATACCAGTCTTCCACTTTATCCAGGTTAGCCACAACTGTATCTGAAACTCTAGGAGGTGGGTGACCAAAAATAGCAATGTGCATCGACAACGCTACCCAATTACATATTTCATAAAATAAATCCTTTGCCTTGTATTCCTAGATTTTTGAATGATAAATATGAATTGGTTCTGTGCTATCTGGATTCTAGCTCCATCCCATCAACGTGAAAGGCATCATGAAACAGATGGAATCCATAATATAAGATGACATGAAAAATGAAGTTGATTTCCCCTTGGCTTTCTTTGTCTGTTATTCTGTAATTTCACTAGCCAGATTGTCCGACAATATCTTGGCCCAGTTGAAAGAATAACCTTCCACCACTGTGTGTATAATGGGTACCCATGGTAGAAAGAAATGGGTTTTGTTCTCTTTTCCATAAAGTCTGCACATCATGATGGCTATATACATGAACTGTGGTTGTAGCAATGAGATTGAGTATATGCCATGAGAATCAACTCTAAACTTTTTGGGGCGTGAGCACCAGTCCTTGATCAAATACGAAAGATTCTTTCCATATTGATCACACTCCTTCTTGCTAAAATTCTCTAGAAAACTGGCATTGTAAATTAAGTTTGGTGTTGAAGACAACTTATACATCACCTCTATGTGTTCTGGCCGAAATGACCCAACAACTACCTTCTAATGATTGAAAATAGTTCTAGTTGGGACATCCACATGATCTAGTGCCCATTTAATCATGTCATTGTAGGGTAAAACACTCAGCCTTGTTTCTACCTTATGCATATCTTCCTGAGAAATAGTCTTTTATTTGGTAAATAAGTCTTCCTTTTCATTGTCGCTTGAATCAGTAGGGCATTTTACTAGTTCGTATTGTAGGATGTTGAATACATTCATCCAGGTTTTGACTGTGTTTATACTTCTGGGTGAGATGTCAAAGATAACCTATGAGCTCTAGCATGAACTCTCACTAGTTGCTTTAGTTTATTTTCATGGCAGCATGGTAGCATTTCTTAAAAAAATTTTACTTGTCATAGAAAATGCACAGGATTGAGTATCTTGTTAAGCAAGCTCTACCAAAATGTGAAAGTAATTGAAAATGAAAAAGTCTTTCTTGCCTTAGATGCCTGGACCTGCATATACCTTCACTGACAATATGTTTAATTCTTTTAATAAAAATATTTGGGCATTAAAGAAAGATCTTATTTTAAATCATTTCCTCGGGATGATCATTTAATAATATTAATGGTCAATTTTTGTGATCGGAAAAGAAAGTTGAAATCACCTGTATTGCAATCAGCATAAACTCAACGGTAAAATAAAAGTGTTTTATTTTGTTAATAAACCGAGTTTATATGTTAATTAATTATGTTTAACCTTAATCCATTTTGGGGTTTGGAGTCCTGGGCGATCTTTTTTCAGTTCAAGCTATGATCCCTGAATCATGAAATCGTGATTTGATCAATTAATATTAATCAAGTTTAACCTTTTAATTAATTGCGATTAATTAAGGGTTTCGCGACTTCGGTTATCAGGATTTCAAGTTGTCGTTCAATAAAGGATTATTGAAACGCGGAGTTGCGATATGATTTAATTATCGTTAATCATTATTAATCGTTTAATTAACCCAGTTTAATTTAAGCTAGTTTCACAATTTCATGTATCGGGACTTTGGTGGTCGCTCGAGGCAGGATCTCTGAATCGCAAAGTCACGATGTGATTAATTAGTACTAATCGTTTTTAATGATTTAATTAGCATGGATTAAAACTTATCGCAGTTTCACGATTTCACATGTCGGGACATTGAGACTCTTTACATGTTGGACTGTTAGGTTTGTGAAACCCCGAAACCTGATATTTTGAAGAATGTCTTTAGCGATTTGACCCTTTAACTAGTGGGTGGCTCCATAACTTTTAAGAAATTAGGATCTTTGTATTAAATAGAATACCTCATCAATGGTGATATCCAAGTGCACGTTTGTCTTTATTTAACAAGAATTAAACTTATTTAAGTCTAAAGTTTTAGAAAAAAATATATGTTTCAACAATCCCCATCAACGGAAATTTGGGATTATTTGATATAATGAACCCTCTCATATAGTTTTCACATTCTTTCCTCTAGTGATATCATGGCCAGTATTTTCAAGGCTTCACCCCCACGGTCATTTATTGGCAACTCAAACAATAATACATTTACACTATCCACATGCCTTAGTATGGTAATCCTATTTTATGATTTATTACCAGTTGGGGGAAATAGGGTGTTACAGAGACTTTTAGAATTTATCCAATGTGTTTATAAAAAACTTATTTCAATTTCATGCTTGACAGTCATGAAATTGAAATGGGTAAATGATAAATTTATTGAAAAGACAAAAGCTCAAAACAAATAATGATCAACCAAACGATTCTTCAAATAAAATCATAATCGAAATCTTCGTAGACACAAAGAGGCAGCTAATAAAATTTCTTTTTCAAACTTTCATTTTGAATATCGACGAAACGATATGAATATTTGGCTGCCAACAAAGGCGACTCACTGGGTGAAGCAGTTATCTCTACATCATCAAAAATTTATATCAGGGAAAAGATAAATTGGAAAATCACTAAAAACAACTTTGAAACGGATCAAGAGTATTGAAATTAACTCAGAAAGTTAATACAATCAAACTCACGAAGAATGCTTTGGAAATTGATTGTAATCCGAAAGTTAGTTTCGATCAAAAGGAAACGATATTTATAAAAGTAACTTCAATATCGTTGACAAGGCCACTGTTGTCAGTAGGCATTCATAGCCTCGACATGGATGTCATTTAACTCACTCAAGTACTTTAATTCCATCCAAAAGTCATCCATAAAAAAAAATGGTATCTGATCAATTTAAACACATACCTAAATGATCTTGAGCCCGACATTGCTTCGCTGCCAGTAGGCCTGTTCAGTACCCCAACGAAGTTGTCTTGGTATCATGTGTGCATTTACCTGTTTCCAACAGGCCTGTTCAGTACCCTGACGGGTTTACACACATTTCCCACACATTAAATTGTTTCCAAATCTCCTTAATTGTTTATAAAATTTTGAGGTTTCATGATAACGAGAGAGCGGGGTGATACTAAATATTTAACAGCCAGGAAATCAAATGATTGATCATTAATATTGTTTTTTGTTCTTTAATAACTGATAGTTTTCATCATGATTTGGACATTTAGATTTCAATTAAGAAATCGTCTCAAGGATGGGGAAGTGCTTTAAGTTGATCTCATTAGAGTTGCGACGACGTAAGAAGTTTAAAGATGATCATACTTCCTCAATATCTCGACAAAAAACTAGGAACAACGATTTGGCATAGACTTCTAGAACAACTATCTTATAGATCACAGATATGAGTTAAAAAACTTAACATTTATATGCTTGAACTATTTCAACTGTTGTTAGTGATAGATCTGATTATAAAATTCCCCTCAATAATGGATTGCGAGTTAGAAATAATTTTTAAGAAAACACAAAAGCAGCAAAAAAGAAATTAACCAATCATAAAACAAACAAAAAAAGATAAAAAGCTAGGGATATTTATAGGGGGCAGGTCTGATTTTTATCAGGTGAAGTATTTCTTGAGAGATTGGCCATTCACTGGAAAAGTGTCTAGTTGTCCCTCTAAATTCTGCAAACGAAAAGAGCTAGGACCCAATTTTTCTGAAATGACAAAAGGCCCCAACCACAGGTTTTGGAACTTAGTATGTTCTCCTTTATCCTCGTGTGCTTTGTCCCATTTGAGGACCAAATCCCCTACATTAAAATTTATATCTGAGGATGAACTTGTATCAAACCAGTTTTTAACAATTTGTTGGTGTTGGTCTAATTTCTATTTTGCTTGTGTCCTAACTTCTTCTAATTTTAGTAAATCATTTATCTGATTCTCTAAAGTGGGACATTCTTTCTCCTGAACTTTCTGAGATAATTGCAGTGAGGGGAGAAAGACGTGTGAAGGAAGGATAGCTTATCTTCCGTAAACGAGAAAGAAAGGAGAATTACCGATGGAAGCTTTCGGAGTGACCCTACCATCCCAAAGTGCCTTATATAATGCATTGTGCCAATTTTTATGATTTTTCGACACTGTTCTTTTTATTATTTTGATCAGATTTTTGTTTGTTGACTCAACCAAACCATTTCCTTGGGGTTAATAACTGGCAGAGTATTTTATCTTAATCCCTTTTTATAAAGAAAATACATTCATATCCAAGGAAGAAAAATACGAAGCATTGTCGAAAACTAAACATTCAGGTATCTCGAAACGAGTGATAATATGAGAGTTTAAGAACGAAACTCCCTGATTCGTGTTTACTACCCTTAGTAGTAATGCTTCAGACCATATTGTAAAATAATATGTTGTCATAAGAATATACTTGTGTTGTTGTGAGGAAGGTGGGTTAATTGGTCCTATGATATCTAGGCCCCACTGCTGAAATGGTGTATCTATCGTAACGGGCTGTAAGGAAAATGCATCTTTATTGACCCACCCTGCAGCCTTTTGATAGATTATACATTTGTGAGCCAAAGAAAAAGCATATTTAAATAAGGTGGGCCAATAGTAATCAACCCTAAGTACTTTGTGCGCATTCGTATCTCCACCAAAATGACCCTCAACATCACCGGAATGTAGCTCAACTAACACCTTTTCAGATTCTTCCTTTTCTAGGCAACACAGAAAAACACCATCAAAATTCTTCCAAAACAATATATCATTAATCAATTGAAAAGACGCAGATATAAGCCTTAGTGATATTTTGTTTTTTGGATCAATATTTCAAGGAGTATTTCTATGCAGCAAATATAATATGATATCATTATACCATGAATTAGGCACAATTTGTGTACAACAAATTTGTGTTTCGTTATGCAGATTTTCAGTTGGTGTTGTTTTTTGATTTTATGGTATTTCAACTGAATCAACCACCAATTTGTAAAGGCCTTGAACTCTAAAAATTTGTGTGGGTACGATTTTAATATCATACTCTTGAAGGGAGGTCATCCAATTTTCCCTTTTCTCCCCATGTTCTTTATGCACTAACAAGTTTCTTACAGCAGGGTAAGGAACAACGACTTTTATCCTAGATTTCAATAGGTAAGATCTGAAATGTTAAACTTCCTTAAAAATAACTTATTCTTGTTGATATATTGCAGGATAATTTAATTATTCTCCTTTAAAATCATAGCTCATAAATGAAATGGGTATCTCGTTGTTTTCATCATTTTTCTGTGTAAGCACAGCAACATAAGATATGTTTGATGCAAAAGTGTAAAACGTGAAGTCTTAGGAGAAATCAAGACTCATCAAGGAGGGAGCTTCGCTTATAGATTTTATAATAGAATTAAATGCTTGGTTCTCTTGTTGTCCCCATTTGTAAATAAAATCCCTTTTAATTAGGTTTTGCAAAGGCCTAACCATCTCAGAAAAAATTGGAACAAAACGTCTGACGAAATTTATTTTACCCAGAAAGGATTGCATCACCTTTTTAGAAGAAGGTGGAGGAAGGTTGGCAATATCTTGGGTTCATTCGGTGTCTATTATCATTCCATCCTTTGAAACTATAAATCTAAGTAATATTCCTTGCTCTACTGCAAAAAGTGACTTCTTAGGATTCAGTGAAATACCAAACTTACGAAAACATTCTAGTACAACCCTAAGATGTGACAAGTGATCCTTTTTGTTCTTTGAAAAGGAAGTGACATCATCTAGGTAGACAACAACTAACTGGTTGATAAGGCCATGAAAATAAATGTCCATTTCCCTCTGGAAAGTGTCTCTGACATTAATCAATCCGAAATACATTTTTCTATAGGCATAGGTGCCCCACGAGGTGCGAAAAGTGGTTTTCAACTAATCTGATAGAGACATAAGGACCTAGTTGTACCCTGAGAAACCATCTAATAAAGATATCCTTTCAGAGCCAGATACTTGTTGCAAAAAATTTTCCATTGGGGGAACAGGATAATTGTCCTTGTCAGAGGCTCGATTTAAATTACGAAAATCGACACTAAACTGAATTTCTCCATTCTTCTTTCTTACCGAGACTAAGTTGGATACCCATTGAGTATGTCGAACTGGAAAAATTGAGTATGTCGAACTGCAAAAATGATCTTTGAGGTTAGTAATTTGTTTAGTTCATTTTTTACTGTGGGTTCTACTTTAGGATGCATTTTCCTAAGTTTTTGTTGAAATGGTTGGGTTTGCGGATTCATGGGAATTACATGTTGTATTATGTTTGGATCAAAGGTTTTTAAATCATCGTACGTCCAAGCAAACACATCTTTAAATTCTTTGAAATTTTTTATGAATGCAGATCTTTCTTGTTCAGAACACCCTTTGCCCAGTTTGATATTCTAAGGATTATCTTGCGTTCCTAAATTTATAGCTTCATATAGTAACGAAGAACTATTTGTTTTGCAATTAACCACTCCCCTAAACTTATCATGTAAATCATAAAATTTCTCTAATCTAACAACATACTTGGGGATAGAGTTTACCAGATCGAATGATATTTCCGTAGAACGAGGGTCAGATATTACCATAAAATCTCGAAGGTTTTCATTGTCGGTGCTTTCATCGATTACAACATCTTGGAAAGTGTCCTCCATATGCAAAAAAATTATGATTTGTTGATCATCATCAAACACTCGCCAATTGGTAATGTTTTCGAGAATCGATGGCCTGAATAACAATTCAACATAACATGCAGTAGGGGAAAAACCCTCAACAGGTAATAATTTTGAAGCGACATTAACTAATAAATCAGCTTTCGAATGACTAGATCTAGGAATCAAACTTATGTTAAAAGAGAGAAATTTATGTATTAAGCTCCATACCTTGATTTCGTATTTTTTCAGATGAGATGATAAACAATGAATAACGTTTTTTACCTGTTTGACTACAATTTTATATTCATGAAACACTACCAAGATTTGCACCTTAAGATCTAGTGCCTTCTTTAGTCCCTACAAGAGTGCTTCATATTATGTTGTGTTGTTAGTACATTCAAATTCTAATCAATAGGAAATGAATGTCTTATTACCTTTGGAGTCGATCAGAACACAGCCAACACCAACTCCTTCACGAGATTTAGATCCATCAAAGTATAAAGACCAGATTTCATTGTCATCAGCAATATTCAGATCATTTTTCAGATTTTTTATCTGAGTATGGGCTGATATTTCAGATTGTTGTTCTAGGTCTATGATAGTGGATATTTCAGTCATGAAATTTCCAAAAAAAGTGTTCATTCCTTAAGCCTTAATTGTATTTATAGAAGTGGTAAAAGGATCATTGGAATCATTTAAATCTGTGACAGTGTACTTCAGGTAATGTTCTCTATTTATTTTGATCTTGTTAGGTTGATCGTTCTCCAATAACCACATATAAGACCAATCTGTAGCAAAAGAACTGTGCAAATGCTCTGACCAATTTCTTCTAAAAAATAAGCCATAAACTTCTGGAATATCAAGGACAACTATATCAATTACTTGGTGGAATTTTGGGTTAGATGACAACCTAATCAATACATCCTTAAGTTCACCAACGACTATGACATTTAGTTCTGTCTAACTTAATGATTTTCAATTAAGAAGGTTTGACTTCAACATTAATATTTTGACACACAAACAGAGGCATTACATTTGATGAGGCCTCATAATCGACCATACAATTACGCACATTTCTATTGAAAATTTTGAAAGTTAACAAGAATGGTGGTACATTTTTTTGCGGTGAGGGAGCAGAAATATGCTAATTTTTTGATGTTGTACCTGAAATAATTTTATATAAATTTCCTACAATCTTCTCTGATGTGTCCTTGTTATTCTGATCTTCAGGTGATTTTTTACCCGTGACATATTTTGTTTTATTTACGTCATTTTCTGCTGATTTTTTTCTTAAAGGATCATTCTTTTTATTATTATCAACTATACTTTGGAGCATTTTCTGTAGGATAAGAGGGAATTTAAGTAGTTCAAAAATTGATATATTTGCCCTTAGTTTTTTAATATATTCAACCAAAACATATTCTAAATATAGGGAAATAGGGTTTCATGTTGCTTCAACATGTTTTGGATGTTTGGATACTGTATTTCTACTTATCTCGGATGAGGGTTTGTTTTGCACCTTACTTCGAGTATTATATGGATGGACAGTTTCAAACTTTGCTTGGAAGATACTGTCCAACAGATGTCCAAAGAAGGGAGGAGATGAGTCCTCCTCATAAGGTGTTTCTTCTTCACCTGTGTCATTTTTATTTTTAGGTGGTACAAAAACAACGTTATCATGTGCCTCCGGTATTGCTTGTAAAACATACTGTAATCCTTCAAAATTTAGACCTTCTGTGGTTGGGTTTGGTCTTTTTGTAGGAAAAGGTTTCCTAAAAGGTGGTATAAATCTTCCTTTACTTGTATATGCTTCTTCAACAGACCTTTTCAAGTCTATGACTTGATTAGATAACTTCTGAAAATCTTTCTGTAAACTTTCCAAGTCTAAAGTTTATTGTTCCCTTTTATTTTGGGGAGGTCTAGTGAGGATTTATATCTTCTTTTTAGAAGAGGAGGTTGATTCAGCCTCAACATTTAAATTATCCTTTAAGCTAAGAATGTCCTTCTCAATAAGGACCATCTCCTCAAAGGCTTCTAGTAACGTGTTCTTTTTAGACCTTTTAACCCATATAACTATATTATGATGTAGGGATTTAGCATAGTATGTAACAATCAAGTTTTGAGTAGGCATCTATTCTGCAGGAATTTTATTCTTAAGCATGAGGAATATTTGATTGAAATCCTTGAATTTCTCTTTAGGGTTCATTTTCATATTAGAAATTTCCATTACCAGAAATTCCAGAGATTTATCTTCTCCGAACTTTTCTAGAAAAAAAGTCTCAAACTTATCCCAAGAAACGATAGTTTGGGGTTGTTGTGCAAAATACCAGGTGGAGGCATTTCCCTCAAAAGTGTAATGGAATAGCTTGCACATGACATACTCATGCTTTACATTCTGAATCATAACAACTAACATGAATTTCTTGATATGATCCTTAGTTGATTGCTTCGAATCGGGGTAAAATTTGGGTAGCCACTTTTCAAGGTGTTTGGGTAACGGGTGTTAAGGTCCAGGTACTACCATGGAATCTTAATCGAGCCAAGGTCTGGAGGGATTATTTTGGTTATCCATGGGAGTTGGTGGGGGTGAATGTTGACATTGTCCAGATGAAGAACTTCCTTCATCCAAGTATTCTTCTCTTGAAGAGGGTGGAGAAGAACCAGGTGGGGACGGTGGAAGACTAGATCCCCTAGCACCTAGGATTAGTTCTTCAAAAGGATCAGTAATATTATCACTTAATGTGTGATCAGGAAGATGTTGGGCCCCAACAACTCCCCCTAAATGTTTACAAAATTTAAAGGGCCCCCATTAGAATCTTGATAATTATAATGAGCTACAAAATCAACCTTTTCAAATAGTTCCATACCTTGGCTTGCTTTGAGACAAACTTAATACACTCACTATAGTATGAGACATTCATTACAAGAGTATATATCAAAATTTAGAAACGAGCATAGAAATCTCAATTTAAACAAAAACGTTAATTTTTATCAACTGTTCACTTTCGTTTAAATTATGATTATGTGTTCATTCTTTTGCTCATTAGCAAGTTTAACTATTTTGAATAATGGGTTCAATACTTCATCAAATAATATCTTGGTTTCTCATTTTCACAAAATCATTTGGTGGTATTAATTAATTAAATTCTTTTTTCATTTTGCATCTCATTTCAAAATAAAAATAAAAATAAAAAAGAAATTATCTATCATTTGTTTGATTTTGTGGAACCCCAAAATTAATATTTTTTTCCTATCCATCAACTTGAAGCTTCTAGAATTTTAAGATCACACTTGAAAGGAAAATATAACCAATATTTGTTTACATATTATAACTATCTTTTAGTTTAAATTCATTTTAATTTTATTGTTCTAGATTTTGTTTTATTCACAATTTTTAGGTTATTAATTTGGTTTCTTTTTGTTTCACGGGTTTCTATTATCAGATATTTGATACAGATCTTATCATGGCTTGATTTTATTATGTAAATACGTTCAAGATGATTGATCCAACAATAATATTGGATTGTTGCAAATAAATTTATGAGCAACAACAGATAAAATTTGGAAATGCATCAAGAATAGACAAGCGATTTTGCGGGACTGATTGCAGCCAAACCGTGAGAAATCTGAAGAAACGGTTGAAAAATCATCTCTAGAATGGACCCATTTAGCTTACACCTGGAAATTTTCCCAAATAAATTCACGATTTGAGAGATATTTATGTCTCTTTATGAGGCAAATTTCAGGTGGCAGAAATTATTAGTGACGCCCAAATTGTTCATTCATTGTATAAATATATGAGAAAGTTCAGAGCCAAAAGAATCGAAGAAATTGAGAGGAGGATTTGTATCCTTTCTCTTTTGTATATTATTTTTTTTGTAAACTTTTTTCTTTTCAAATGGAGTAACGGATGGTTGGAATCTTTGGGAGAATGGACAAGTATTTTCAAAGAAGAATATGGAATTC
>JASDQU010242378.1:43281-55624 GCA_032191745.1 Picea mariana | reverse complement strand
GACAACTATATCAATTACTTGGTGGAATTTTGGGTTAGATGACAACCTAATCAATACATCCTTAAGTTCACCAACGACTATGACATTTAGTTCTGTCTAACTTAATGATTTTCAATTAAGAAGGTTTGACTTCAACATTAATATTTTGACACACAAACAGAGGCATTACATTTGATGAGGCCTCATAATCGACCATACAATTACGCACATTTCTATTGAAAATTTTGAAAGTTAACAAGAATGGTGGTACATTTTTTTGCGGTGAGGGAGCAGAAATATGCTAATTTTTTGATGTTGTACCTGAAATAATTTTATATAAATTTCCTACAATCTTCTCTGATGTGTCCTTGTTATTCTGATCTTCAGGTGATTTTTTACCCGTGACATATTTTGTTTTATTTACGTCATTTTCTGCTGATTTTTTTCTTAAAGGATCATTCTTTTTATTATTATCAACTATACTTTGGAGCATTTTCTGTAGGATAAGAGGGAATTTAAGTAGTTCAAAAATTGATATATTTGCCCTTAGTTTTTTAATATATTCAACCAAAACATATTCTAAATATAGGGAAATAGGGTTTCATGTTGCTTCAACATGTTTTGGATGTTTGGATACTGTATTTCTACTTATCTCGGATGAGGGTTTGTTTTGCACCTTACTTCGAGTATTATATGGATGGACAGTTTCAAACTTTGCTTGGAAGATACTGTCCAACAGATGTCCAAAGAAGGGAGGAGATGAGTCCTCCTCATAAGGTGTTTCTTCTTCACCTGTGTCATTTTTATTTTTAGGTGGTACAAAAACAACGTTATCATGTGCCTCCGGTATTGCTTGTAAAACATACTGTAATCCTTCAAAATTTAGACCTTCTGTGGTTGGGTTTGGTCTTTTTGTAGGAAAAGGTTTCCTAAAAGGTGGTATAAATCTTCCTTTACTTGTATATGCTTCTTCAACAGACCTTTTCAAGTCTATGACTTGATTAGATAACTTCTGAAAATCTTTCTGTAAACTTTCCAAGTCTAAAGTTTATTGTTCCCTTTTATTTTGGGGAGGTCTAGTGAGGATTTATATCTTCTTTTTAGAAGAGGAGGTTGATTCAGCCTCAACATTTAAATTATCCTTTAAGCTAAGAATGTCCTTCTCAATAAGGACCATCTCCTCAAAGGCTTCTAGTAACGTGTTCTTTTTAGACCTTTTAACCCATATAACTATATTATGATGTAGGGATTTAGCATAGTATGTAACAATCAAGTTTTGAGTAGGCATCTATTCTGCAGGAATTTTATTCTTAAGCATGAGGAATATTTGATTGAAATCCTTGAATTTCTCTTTAGGGTTCATTTTCATATTAGAAATTTCCATTACCAGAAATTCCAGAGATTTATCTTCTCCGAACTTTTCTAGAAAAAAAGTCTCAAACTTATCCCAAGAAACGATAGTTTGGGGTTGTTGTGCAAAATACCAGGTGGAGGCATTTCCCTCAAAAGTGTAATGGAATAGCTTGCACATGACATACTCATGCTTTACATTCTGAATCATAACAACTAACATGAATTTCTTGATATGATCCTTAGTTGATTGCTTCGAATCGGGGTAAAATTTGGGTAGCCACTTTTCAAGGTGTTTGGGTAACGGGTGTTAAGGTCCAGGTACTACCATGGAATCTTAATCGAGCCAAGGTCTGGAGGGATTATTTTGGTTATCCATGGGAGTTGGTGGGGGTGAATGTTGACATTGTCCAGATGAAGAACTTCCTTCATCCAAGTATTCTTCTCTTGAAGAGGGTGGAGAAGAACCAGGTGGGGACGGTGGAAGACTAGATCCCCTAGCACCTAGGATTAGTTCTTCAAAAGGATCAGTAATATTATCACTTAATGTGTGATCAGGAAGATGTTGGGCCCCAACAACTCCCCCTAAATGTTTACAAAATTTAAAGGGCCCCCATTAGAATCTTGATAATTATAATGAGCTACAAAATCAACCTTTTCAAATAGTTCCATACCTTGGCTTGCTTTGAGACAAACTTAATACACTCACTATAGTATGAGACATTCATTACAAGAGTATATATCAAAATTTAGAAACGAGCATAGAAATCTCAATTTAAACAAAAACGTTAATTTTTATCAACTGTTCACTTTCGTTTAAATTATGATTATGTGTTCATTCTTTTGCTCATTAGCAAGTTTAACTATTTTGAATAATGGGTTCAATACTTCATCAAATAATATCTTGGTTTCTCATTTTCACAAAATCATTTGGTGGTATTAATTAATTAAATTCTTTTTTCATTTTGCATCTCATTTCAAAATAAAAATAAAAATAAAAAAGAAATTATCTATCATTTGTTTGATTTTGTGGAACCCCAAAATTAATATTTTTTTCCTATCCATCAACTTGAAGCTTCTAGAATTTTAAGATCACACTTGAAAGGAAAATATAACCAATATTTGTTTACATATTATAACTATCTTTTAGTTTAAATTCATTTTAATTTTATTGTTCTAGATTTTGTTTTATTCACAATTTTTAGGTTATTAATTTGGTTTCTTTTTGTTTCACGGGTTTCTATTATCAGATATTTGATACAGATCTTATCATGGCTTGATTTTATTATGTAAATACGTTCAAGATGATTGATCCAACAATAATATTGGATTGTTGCAAATAAATTTATGAGCAACAACAGATAAAATTTGGAAATGCATCAAGAATAGACAAGCGATTTTGCGGGACTGATTGCAGCCAAACCGTGAGAAATCTGAAGAAACGGTTGAAAAATCATCTCTAGAATGGACCCATTTAGCTTACACCTGGAAATTTTCCCAAATAAATTCACGATTTGAGAGATATTTATGTCTCTTTATGAGGCAAATTTCAGGTGGCAGAAATTATTAGTGACGCCCAAATTGTTCATTCATTGTATAAATATATGAGAAAGTTCAGAGCCAAAAGAATCGAAGAAATTGAGAGGAGGATTTGTATCCTTTCTCTTTTGTATATTATTTTTTTTGTAAACTTTTTTCTTTTCAAATGGAGTAACGGATGGTTGGAATCTTTGGGAGAATGGACAAGTATTTTCAAAGAAGAATATGGAATTCCAGGTTGCTTAATGGATTTTGTCCTATGAGTAAAATGGTTTTATTTTCATTATAATATCTTCATATTCTTTGAATAATTTATTATGCATTGATTTAAATTAGCTTTAGTATGTTTTATCAATACATGGTTAATTGTTATCATTTATATATTAATTTTTTCAATCTTTAAGAGTCTATTATCCCAAAAGTTCTTCATGGACCATATGATGAACATATTTTGTTGAAACTATATGAGAAAATAGTTTACTCTTTGGCTTTCGTCCTATGTAGACTTTGCGGTGTTTTTTCATTGTCTTCTCATGTAATTTCTTGATGTGAAATGTTATCTGTGTCGAATTAGCTTTAGTCAGTTCTGCACATAATATTTTATATCATGTTTTTCTTTATGTTGTTCATTATCTTTTGGTTTAGTTTATATATGTGACTGATCATCTATTCAAGTATTTTGAGTTTACATCTGATGTTAGATAGACGGTAACACCATTCCTGAGAATTGGAATTTCTTTCATTTTCAGCTATTGGACATTTCAAGGTCACACAATATATAATTATTTGTCTTTCTGTCATTATAAACTCTCTCCATAATATGAAACACTTCCTTGAATTTCTTCAGGAAGTATTATGCTTGCTTTTGTCATAGGTTTACACTTGACACAGGTTAAGAGGATCTCATACAAATACAAAAAAATGAATTTAGCTTAGTAATGTTGAGTGAGAGGTTAGTAGGTACATTGCTTTCTTTTATTTAGATTTGTTTATATATGAATGAGACAATGATTGCATTAATTAGCTTTGACTGTTTTTGTGTCATTGTTTCAATCGTATTCATTTAGTATTTATTTCTTTAAAATCTTTAAAACATCAAAAGATTATTGTTCATATCTTGTTCAGAAACTTAATTAAACAATCACTTTCGCAAGATTTTATTTTAAACCTTGTAAACTTGTTCATAATCATTTTATATTAACGTTATTAGATAAACATTTGTAATTAGTGTATCGATTGTTAAAGTTATAGCTTTAGATTAGTTTATTTCCTTTCAATGTTTTAGGACCCTAGTTGGATAATGGAGCCATTAAACCCATCAGGTTAGATCATACCAAACGGCTTGGGTTAATTAGACAACCCTGGACTGGATCGATCCTTCCAGTTGACGGTGTGCCACTTATGCCTATCAACAGAAAACCAGTGCCAAGAGGATCTTCTTGTAGATTGAAAAAATCAAGGGGTTGATTTAGTTGTCCACTACATTGTCTAAGTCGGGATAAAGCACCCCCGATTATTAAAATTGACTAGCAGTAATTACAGATAATTTCTTGTACATCAATCCCTTGAGAAATTAGTGTCACTGGTTCAATGGGAATGTCAAGTGTAGCTTCTGACGTAGTGGTTGGATCGGGTATAACAATAGGGTCTGAGCGACTATGCCTCACGATAGAAGAATGATTGTTTGGGGGAGTCTTACGAAATCCTTGTGCCATAAATGACTTCTATACCCTCCTTCTAGCCCCATTTGTTGACGAGCGTTTATGACACACCATCAACAAAAATGGAAGATCTGGTATGGGGTTTTCTATTTAACCCAAGCCGTTTGGGATAATCTACCTTGATGGGTTTTATGGCTCCATTAGCCAACTAAGACTCTAAAATAACTAAAAGAGGTAAAGCTAACTAAGTATATAATCCTATCAATTAACACACTAATCTAATTTCTTAGTTAATAGTATTATTATATACAATAAATATATACAGGTACAAGGTTTAAATAAAGCCTCGTGAAAATGACGATTTTAACTCATTAACCAAAGTTTTAATAAGATGCAAAAATAAAGGAAATTGTTCTATCACTATAAATAACAAATAACAAAAAATGAATGAATAAGATTTAAAAATGATGTAACTATAATGAACAAATCATTAAATTTTGAATGATTTGATCGTTATTCATTCATAACATAAACAAATCAAATAAAAGAAAGCTAACTAACCTGATGTTGATCAGCTGCAAGGAAATAGGTTTTAAGTTATAGTCGTCTTTCTGCGTAAAGTTAGCTCCACTTAACCTATTGCCAAGTATAAATCTATGACAAGAAGTAACAATGATGTTTCCTGAAACAACTCAAGAAAAATCTTTGTATTTCAAAAGAAATTTATGATAACAAAAAGACATAAATTTTCACTCATGTAACTTTAAATTACCCAAAAGTTTAAGATGAAATTAACTTCAATCTTTGGCAAATGGTATTATCAACAACCCAACATTCGATGTAAACTCAAAATGTATAGATAGACGATTAGTCACAAAGATTAAATAACCAGTGGATAATGGACCATGTGAGAAATAAACACAACATGAAAACATAGATGTAGAACAGTCTAAAGCTAATTCAATACAGATAATTTTTTCATGTCCATAAACTATATGAAAGCCAATAATCACATTGTACAGTCTACAGAAGGACAAAAGACAAAAAGTAAATTGCATTCCATATATTTCTCAAAATGATAAGTCCATCATAAGGTCCAAAAAGAATTTCCCTGTGTTTTTAGGAAAGCACTTATATTTAAACTAAATTCATGGTATGTTTCTCATATCATACAAGATAGAGACGGATCTATTTTAATAAAATATTTACTAAAAATAACAAAAAAGATAGGTCTGTTGTGACAACTATCCAAAATAGTTACATCATCCAAATATTCTTGACACTGTTTCTCAAAATGAAAATTACAAATTTGGAGTATTCCCAACTATTAACTCGATCCTTCAACCTTTTCACATTGATCTTCTTCACGCCTGAGAAGAAAAACAAAATCTAAATTAGAAAAGCAATCAAATTAATTAATTAAAAGACAAGCTACAAAATCTATGATTTTGTATCTAGTCTAAATAAAACCAAACCAAAACAAATCTAGTTATCATTTAACAATCCAAACGTAAATTCCAAGAAGAATATTTACCCATTAAACCTTTGAAAAAGAAACATGAGATAATTTTGAATTGATAACAACGTTTAAATTGGTGGAATTTTTTATAATAATATCCCCTGACCTCCTGAACCGTTTGTTGGCGCTGGATGAAATCAATTGGATGCTAGCTCTCAAATTCTCATTTTCCTTCTCCAAATCTAAATTGTGAGCCATAACTTGATTTAGATGAGCCTGTAGATAAGGGATGTCTTGGTAATATCTCTGGATCCAACTAAAGCAACCCTCACAGTATACTTGTTCTAGATTTGGCAGTGGGCGAGTATAATCCAATTTTAATGGTTTATCCTACTCCATAACCTTTTTCAAGTCATAATAAATACCTGAAAATCATTCTTTCTCCTTTAGAAATGGAGGCAACTTAGACACAAAATCATATTGGGGTGAATCTATTTTAGTGGGATCGGAACTAGCGTCATCAACAAAGATCGTGTCCTCAATATCAACTGTGGGGATAGGTCTATCACGGTTCTGGTGTCGATTCCTGATCATTCTCGAAAGAAGTAGGTTGTTCCTTTTATTCCTGAAATATAAATCGTGAACCCTCTGCGTTTTTTGCTTACCCTTCCTCTTAATTTTAATTTTGTTTTCATAAACTAAATCTTGTTCAGGATTAGGGGAGATAGATACCTTACCCCTTAATTGACTCAACACTTCCTCTAAATACTTCTTTAGGAAAAATGTGTGTCTCCCGTAGGTGTCCTTGATTGATTGAAGAGAATCAACAGAGGTTTCAGTGGGTAACGCAGGGTCTCTTGCAACTTGTAATTCAATATGAAGATCTCGCAGAGAGTGAGTCAATGGGCAAGGGATGATAGACTTGTCAACACACAGAGGTAAACTGCTGACCGATTCAGGTGGCAGCGAAACAAAACCATTTCTAACAAGGAAGCCTTGCTAGCTATCTACTACCTTTGATAAATGGGAAACAACCAAGACCCGGATCAAACCATGGTGAAAAAGACTGGATTCTGAGTTTGGGTTTTGTCTCTGATAGAATCTGGACATCTTCTGTAGGATTTTAAGTAGATAAAATGGCATGCTTAACTTAAAACCTAGAAATACCATTAACAGGAGCACATGAAATAAAAATGCCAATCCATATCGTCCCTAACAAGTGACAAATTGTTTTATTATCAATAATAAACCATGCCATCGAGGCTTGAATAGATGGATGGGTATACCTTTAACGTCGTAGCGCAACTTCCTGGAAATCATCAATAGATGCCAAGGAATAACTTTGATTTTTAGGTTTTTGAACCAACGATCTCCCTCCCGTGACAGGCCTGTGGATTCTACTATTTATTCCTCATCGACTTGCAATTGTACGTCACCTATTTTAGCTCTAGCATTGTTGAAGGCTTGGGGGACTTCCAAATTAAAACCCTCGAATGATTGTATAAACTTAACCCATCCAAAGACTGCGAGATCATCCACAGCATCATCATGGGAGAGTAGAGCTTGTGAGCCACTCAAATATACCCTAACAATAGGAGAAATAGACTTGATTACGATATACCGGCAGGTGGCCCGAAAACTACGATTTCGAGAGGATGCTACCATGAATACCAATTTAGTTGTTGATTAAACCCTGAACTAGAGGAAAAATGCACTCAAAAACCACCTTGCCTACTAATAACCTAACCCCAGATTACGAATCACCATCAAACAATGAAATGAATGCGAGTTCAGTTAAGCAAGACAAAGATGTAATAGTTTCAAAGCATGATTACTAGCCAGGTAATACAGTGATTAGACTGTGACATGATGACCAAAGGTAGCATTTAGATTATAGGTTTATTTCATAGTTTTAGAACCAAAAACTATCGCGAAGGTGTAAATCAACAATCAAAACATCATTGAAAAGCGATCAAGGCATGACATAAATCAAACATGACTAGTTCTCATCCTAATGTTATAGAGAATTTCACATAACCATATGTTCATCAAACTTAAAGGTTTTGAGATTATAGGTATTTCAAAGGCTCATTTAGTTTTATAAGGAGAGAAAATTTTAGAATTTATCCAATGTGTTTATACAAAATGTATTTCAATTTCATGTTTAACAGTCATGAAATAGAAATGGATAAACGAGAAATTTATTGAAAATACAAAAAATCAAAACACACAATGATCAATCAAGAGATTCTTCAAATAAAATCATAATCAAAATCTTCGCAGACACAAAGAGGCAACAAATAAAATTTCTTTTGTCAAACTTACGTTTTGAATATCGATGAAACAACATGAATATTTGGCTACCAACAAGCCCCAGAGTCCCGAAGTCCCAAAACTCCTCGCATGTACTCTAGCCTTCATCCTTTGGGATGGTTTCAAAACTCAAACCTTACATCTCCCGAAGCAATATTTCACCTGAGTACTTACACTGTCCTCCCACTAGTTGATCGAACGGTTGAGAAAAGATACCAATGGATCCTCGATCTATGGTCCACATAGCTCTCGAGTTCCTTCCCTCAATCTGATGATTAATAGTATCGCTTACTCTATCCTTGCACTATACCCGATCTAACGGTTGAGAGTGGTCCACAAGGATCCCTAGATCAATGTCTTGCGTTGGTTCATAATTTCTATGTTCAGGGGTTCTGAGCATTTGACACCTTTTTACTCACAAAGTGGGTCAACACTGAATTGGCCATAGTGTATATCCAATGGTCAGGAAATATCCTAAAGGTTCTTATATCTACGGCCTGCGTTACTTCACGGCCAAAACATTGGTCTAGGTTTAATGACGGGGTGGATCCCATGATAACAGGTAGGGGACCACCAGTTTATAGTCAAACCATCAGGTTATCAGTTCGGTAGGTTTCCTTCGGCAGGATTTGAAGGTCGTGAGGTTCAAACATCCCAGAGTCATGGACCTCTAAAGTCCAAAAGCTCGAAAATATTAGCTTTGTTTCGAGCACAGTGAAGGGTTCTAGGACCCTAGTCATATGGAACTTTGACAATCCCCAGAGGGATACACTCTTAAATCCTATCTAAGATTTAGTTAATCCCGCAGACTTGAGCCTGTGGTCACTCGGAATAATGGTTTGAAGGAATCACTTTGTCTACAGAGTTTGAATTCTACAACAGGGAAACATGTAATTTCGAGGGATCAAAAATACATGAGCAATCTCGTAGAGTCTGTCCTGACTCTATATTTTTGAAATTGATCCTTGGTAAATTCATTTTTGTATTTTCCAACCAGCACAGAGGCCAAATCCTTATGCCCAAAATTCATTTAAAAACCCATTACTAACAGTTCTCCTTTTCTAATTGCAACTTGGACCTCTAGAAATAGCAAGCTAGGTTTTGATAATCACAGACACAGAGGAGCACAATATGGTCACCAAAGGGGGCGGTAATGGAACCCCCTCTTATAAGCAGGTAGTGGTGGATAGGGAAAAAGTCCCACGTGGCAGTGGTTTCAAGGAACCGGTGACGAGTGCATCGGGATTAGGATGAAAAAATAATCAGGAAAGAAACCAGGAAGAAAGGGACTGCATGGGGGAAGAAGCCAAAGGGACTGTACATCCGACCATGGAAGGAAAAATTATCCCCAGAGAAAGAAACCTTCAAGAATTTACGTGTATGGATGAGGCTTTACTCCATCCCGCTAGACTACTGGCTACCCTCCACCTTCAAAGCGATCGGGAACAAAATTGGAAAATACGTGAAGACATTGGAAGAACCCCTAAAAGGGAGATATACCTCCTATGCAAGGATCTGCATAGAGATGGATGTTTCAGGGGCACTCCCAGATGAAATAATCCTGGAATTCAGGGATGAAGAATGGACACAAAGCATTGACTACAAGCAGATCCCTTTCAGATGCAAAATATGCCATGAACATGGACACCTATTCAGAGAATTCCCTCTCAATAAAAAACAACAAGAGGAAAACACCAAAATACAGCAGGATGAGGATGGATTTATCAAGCCGAACCACAGAAACAAAGAAAACAAGAAACCAAGTAGAGCCCCAACGGGAAGCATTCTGGAAGCCAGGACTTGAACGGAAGGGCGGGCAAAACCCAACAAAGGGGAAGAAGGAGGGAAGGAAAAGGTAAAATCTAAAGAAGCCGAGGAACAAACCAAAAATGAGAACACAAATAGCCCAAGTAATAAGATGGAATAGAGGGGGAGCGCAACGCCTATGGATGGAGAAACCAAAGATGACAACACCCCCATGCAAGAGGTAGATGGAGATGTAGAAATGACGCCAAGTGAGGTAGGTATGAAAGATCCTGATCTCAGAGATATTGTGGAAAGGGAAGGAATAGACCTCACGAACATACTAGAACAATGGAAAAGGCAAGGTGTAGACAATGTACCAGTGGAGCAACTAGATCGTATCCAATACCTATTCCTCCTAAGGGAGGAATCAAAATCCAGAGGGCTCAAGTGCACGCACTGGGAGATAGGACACCTTGGAATCAAAGCAGGTGAGGGACAACTCCATCTCTCACCCAAGAAGATGAGAAGGAAGAAAGGTAGGAAATCAAACAGAGTAGCCCTACAGGAACTAGGAGCTCTGCTGATAAACTCAGGTAAGATCAAAAATCTCTTTCCCAACTCCCCCCCACATGTTTAAATGAAGATTATAACATGGAATATTATAGGCCTAAACAACCCATGCAAGCAAAGAATCCTTAAAAACAAACTGAAGAAGGAACAACCGAACCTCTATTTCATTCAAGAGAGAAAATGTATTGTAGACAGAATGGAAACAATCAGTAAAACAAAATGGAGCAAGTACAAGCCATTGGTTGTAGAAGGACAACATACGGCAGGCAGTATTCTCACTTTGTGGAACCCACAAGTGATGAACTTATTAATATCTGAAGCCACCAGACATACATTGTCGGTCATCATGCAAATCATAGGTAACACGGAGGTGATTTTATGCACTAATGTGTATGGTCCCCGGATGTTGGAAGAAAAGAGAAGAATGCTCCTAGACCTAGAAAACCTAAAAGCTCGTTCCACCAACCTCCACTGGATCTTGGCAGGGGATTTCAACATCATCACAACACTTGCAGAAAAGAAATGAGGCACCAGGAGACTGGATAGATATGCAGAAGACTTTTTATCTTTTATTGACACAATGGAGATGGTGGACATCAAAACCAGTAATGGCCATTTCACCTGGAACATCAAACGGATAAAGCAACATCAGATAGCGACGACGCTAGACATATTCTTGGTGTTGGAGTCCATCATTCTATAGGAGTTAACTTTAGACTGTAGAATCCTTCCCTCAGGGTGTTTAGACCACTGGCCAGTCCAATTGGAAGCAAACTTCCAAACCACACCGAGGAATAGATCGTTCATATTTGAGAAATTTTGGATCGAGCATCCCACTTTCAAGGAGAACATATGCCAATGGTGGTAGGTGCAACTACCGGAGAAAGGGACAAGGATTTTCAATCTTTATAAGAAACTCAGGTACATCAAACATAAACTCAAGGAGTGGAACAAGAAAATCTTTGGAAACATAAACCAAGGAAAAAAAATATTGAAGACGTATTGAGGAAACTCTAGGAAATATGCATAAATGAGGGATATACAGAGGATAGGAAAAAGGAAGATACCCAAATGACCCAGGAATGGGAAGAAATATGCTAGCAAGAATAGACTCTATGGTTCCAAAAGTCCAAAATCAAGTGGCTAAAAGAAGGAGAATGAAATACAAAGTTTTTTCATAGAACAACCACTGCTAGAAGAACCTACAACAAAATCCTCAAAATCAGGGATCGGGATGGGATAGAGAGAGAGTCCCACAAGGAGATTGAAGACATATTGGTAAACCACTTCCAAGGGATATCCCAGGAACCCAACCAAGACCGAGCGGAGGCCATACAAAGGATTACTTAGCACATCCCCAGGCTAGTGACCGAGGAACAAAATATCAACCTAAACAAACCCATCGCTAAGGAGGAAATTGACCAAGTAGTCCAGGAGATGCCTAATGGAAAGTCCCCAGGCCCAGATGGTTTCACGGTGGAATTCTTCAAATCCTGTTGGGAAGTGGTCAAACATAATGTTTATGGAATGGTGGAAGACTCCAGATGATCAACCTCCATTTTGAAAGCGCTAAATGCCACATTGATTACCTTAATCCCCAAAGAAAGTGAAGCAAGGACCCCAAACCGCTACAGACCCATAGATTTATGAAATGTGGTCTAAAATATAATCTCCAAAGTCATATCCAATAGAATGAAACCTCCCCTACCCACACTGATCTCATAGG
>JASDQU010242378.1:22603-40474 GCA_032191745.1 Picea mariana | reverse complement strand
GACAACTATATCAATTACTTGGTGGAATTTTGGGTTAGATGACAACCTAATCAATACATCCTTAAGTTCACCAACGACTATGACATTTAGTTCTGTCTAACTTAATGATTTTCAATTAAGAAGGTTTGACTTCAACATTAATATTTTGACACACAAACAGAGGCATTACATTTGATGAGGCCTCATAATCGACCATACAATTACGCACATTTCTATTGAAAATTTTGAAAGTTAACAAGAATGGTGGTACATTTTTTTGCGGTGAGGGAGCAGAAATATGCTAATTTTTTGATGTTGTACCTGAAATAATTTTATATAAATTTCCTACAATCTTCTCTGATGTGTCCTTGTTATTCTGATCTTCAGGTGATTTTTTACCCGTGACATATTTTGTTTTATTTACGTCATTTTCTGCTGATTTTTTTCTTAAAGGATCATTCTTTTTATTATTATCAACTATACTTTGGAGCATTTTCTGTAGGATAAGAGGGAATTTAAGTAGTTCAAAAATTGATATATTTGCCCTTAGTTTTTTAATATATTCAACCAAAACATATTCTAAATATAGGGAAATAGGGTTTCATGTTGCTTCAACATGTTTTGGATGTTTGGATACTGTATTTCTACTTATCTCGGATGAGGGTTTGTTTTGCACCTTACTTCGAGTATTATATGGATGGACAGTTTCAAACTTTGCTTGGAAGATACTGTCCAACAGATGTCCAAAGAAGGGAGGAGATGAGTCCTCCTCATAAGGTGTTTCTTCTTCACCTGTGTCATTTTTATTTTTAGGTGGTACAAAAACAACGTTATCATGTGCCTCCGGTATTGCTTGTAAAACATACTGTAATCCTTCAAAATTTAGACCTTCTGTGGTTGGGTTTGGTCTTTTTGTAGGAAAAGGTTTCCTAAAAGGTGGTATAAATCTTCCTTTACTTGTATATGCTTCTTCAACAGACCTTTTCAAGTCTATGACTTGATTAGATAACTTCTGAAAATCTTTCTGTAAACTTTCCAAGTCTAAAGTTTATTGTTCCCTTTTATTTTGGGGAGGTCTAGTGAGGATTTATATCTTCTTTTTAGAAGAGGAGGTTGATTCAGCCTCAACATTTAAATTATCCTTTAAGCTAAGAATGTCCTTCTCAATAAGGACCATCTCCTCAAAGGCTTCTAGTAACGTGTTCTTTTTAGACCTTTTAACCCATATAACTATATTATGATGTAGGGATTTAGCATAGTATGTAACAATCAAGTTTTGAGTAGGCATCTATTCTGCAGGAATTTTATTCTTAAGCATGAGGAATATTTGATTGAAATCCTTGAATTTCTCTTTAGGGTTCATTTTCATATTAGAAATTTCCATTACCAGAAATTCCAGAGATTTATCTTCTCCGAACTTTTCTAGAAAAAAAGTCTCAAACTTATCCCAAGAAACGATAGTTTGGGGTTGTTGTGCAAAATACCAGGTGGAGGCATTTCCCTCAAAAGTGTAATGGAATAGCTTGCACATGACATACTCATGCTTTACATTCTGAATCATAACAACTAACATGAATTTCTTGATATGATCCTTAGTTGATTGCTTCGAATCGGGGTAAAATTTGGGTAGCCACTTTTCAAGGTGTTTGGGTAACGGGTGTTAAGGTCCAGGTACTACCATGGAATCTTAATCGAGCCAAGGTCTGGAGGGATTATTTTGGTTATCCATGGGAGTTGGTGGGGGTGAATGTTGACATTGTCCAGATGAAGAACTTCCTTCATCCAAGTATTCTTCTCTTGAAGAGGGTGGAGAAGAACCAGGTGGGGACGGTGGAAGACTAGATCCCCTAGCACCTAGGATTAGTTCTTCAAAAGGATCAGTAATATTATCACTTAATGTGTGATCAGGAAGATGTTGGGCCCCAACAACTCCCCCTAAATGTTTACAAAATTTAAAGGGCCCCCATTAGAATCTTGATAATTATAATGAGCTACAAAATCAACCTTTTCAAATAGTTCCATACCTTGGCTTGCTTTGAGACAAACTTAATACACTCACTATAGTATGAGACATTCATTACAAGAGTATATATCAAAATTTAGAAACGAGCATAGAAATCTCAATTTAAACAAAAACGTTAATTTTTATCAACTGTTCACTTTCGTTTAAATTATGATTATGTGTTCATTCTTTTGCTCATTAGCAAGTTTAACTATTTTGAATAATGGGTTCAATACTTCATCAAATAATATCTTGGTTTCTCATTTTCACAAAATCATTTGGTGGTATTAATTAATTAAATTCTTTTTTCATTTTGCATCTCATTTCAAAATAAAAATAAAAATAAAAAAGAAATTATCTATCATTTGTTTGATTTTGTGGAACCCCAAAATTAATATTTTTTTCCTATCCATCAACTTGAAGCTTCTAGAATTTTAAGATCACACTTGAAAGGAAAATATAACCAATATTTGTTTACATATTATAACTATCTTTTAGTTTAAATTCATTTTAATTTTATTGTTCTAGATTTTGTTTTATTCACAATTTTTAGGTTATTAATTTGGTTTCTTTTTGTTTCACGGGTTTCTATTATCAGATATTTGATACAGATCTTATCATGGCTTGATTTTATTATGTAAATACGTTCAAGATGATTGATCCAACAATAATATTGGATTGTTGCAAATAAATTTATGAGCAACAACAGATAAAATTTGGAAATGCATCAAGAATAGACAAGCGATTTTGCGGGACTGATTGCAGCCAAACCGTGAGAAATCTGAAGAAACGGTTGAAAAATCATCTCTAGAATGGACCCATTTAGCTTACACCTGGAAATTTTCCCAAATAAATTCACGATTTGAGAGATATTTATGTCTCTTTATGAGGCAAATTTCAGGTGGCAGAAATTATTAGTGACGCCCAAATTGTTCATTCATTGTATAAATATATGAGAAAGTTCAGAGCCAAAAGAATCGAAGAAATTGAGAGGAGGATTTGTATCCTTTCTCTTTTGTATATTATTTTTTTTGTAAACTTTTTTCTTTTCAAATGGAGTAACGGATGGTTGGAATCTTTGGGAGAATGGACAAGTATTTTCAAAGAAGAATATGGAATTCGAGGTTGCTTAATGGATTTTGTTCTGTGAGTAAAATAGTTTTATTTTCATTATAATATCTTCATATTCTTTGAATAATTTATTATGCATTGATTTAAATTAGCTTTAGTATGTTTTATCAATACATGGTTAATTGTTATCATTTATATATTATTTTTTTCAATCTTTAAGAGTCTATTATCCCAAAAGTTCTTCATGGACCATATGATGAAGATATTTTGTTGAAACTATATGAGAAAATAGTTTACTCTTTGGCTTTCATCCTATGTAGACTTTGTGGTGTTTTTTCATTGTCTTCTCATGTAATTTCTTGATGTGAAATGTTATCTGTGTCGAATTATCTTTAGTCAGTTCTGCACATAATATTTTATATCATGTTTTTCTTTATGTTGTTCATTATCTTTTGGTTTAGTTTATATCTGTCACTGATCATCTATTCAAGTATTTTGAGTTTACATATGATGTTAGATAGACGGTAACACCATTCCTGAGAATTGGAATTTCTTTCATTTTCAGCTATTGGACATTTCAAGGTCACACAATATATAATTATTTGTCTTTCTGTCATTATAAACTCGCTCCATAATATGAAACACTTCCTTGAATTTCTTCAGGAAGTATTATGCTTGCTTTTGTCATAGGTTTACACTTGACACAGGTTAAGAGGAGCTCATACAAATACAAAAAATGAATTTAGCTTAGTAATGTTGAGTGAGAGGTTAGTAGGAACATTGCTTTCTTTTATTCAGATTTGTTTATATATGAATGAGACAATGATTGCATTAATTAGCTTTGACTATTTTTGTGTCATTGTTTCAATCGTATTCATTTAGTATTTATTTCTTTAAAATCTTTAAAACATCAAAAGATTATTGTTCATATCTTGTTC
Source organism: Picea mariana (assembly GCA_032191745.1). Taxonomy (NCBI): domain Eukaryota; kingdom Viridiplantae; phylum Streptophyta; class Pinopsida; order Pinales; family Pinaceae; genus Picea; species Picea mariana. The sequence goes on along the minus strand of JASDQU010242378.1, from coordinate 36,484 downwards.
AGAAACTTAATTAAACAATCACTTTCACAAGATTTTATTTTAAACCTTGTAAACTTGTTCATAATCATTGTATATTAATGTTATTAGATAAACATTTGTAATTAGTGTATCGATTGTTAAAGTTATAGCTTCAGATTAGTTTATTTCCTTTCAATGTTTTAGGACCCTAGTTGGCTAATGGAGCCATTAAACCCATTAGGTTAGATCATACCAAACGGCTTGGGTTAATTAGACAACCCCGGACCGGATCTACCCTTCCAGTTGACGGTGTGCCACTTATGCCTGTCAACAGAAAACCAGTGCCAAGAGGCTCTTCTTGTAGATTGAAAAAATCAAGGGATTGATTTAGTTGTCCACTAGATTGTCTAAGTCAGGATAAAGCACCCCGAGTTATTAAAATTGACTAGCGGTAATTACAGATAATTTCTTGTACATCAATCCCTTGAGGAATTAGTGTCACTGGTTCAACGGGAATGTCAAGTGTAGCTTCTGACGTAGTGGTTGGATCGGGTATAACAATAGGGTCTGAGCGACTACGCCTCATGACAGGAGAATGATTTTTTGGGGGAGTCTTACGACCTCCTCGTGCCATCAATGACTTCTATACCCTCCTTCTAGCACCATTTGTTGACGAGCGTTTATGACACACCATCAACGAAAATGGAAGATCTGGTATGGGGTTTTCTATTTAACCCAAGCCGTTTGGGATAATCTACCCTGATGGGTTTTATGGCTCCGTTAGCCAACTAAGACTCTAAAATAACTAAAAGAGGTAAAGCTAACTAAGTATATAATCTTATCAATTAACACACTAATCTAATTTCTTAGTTAATAGTAGTATTATATACAATAAATATATACAGGTACAAGGTTTAAATAAAGCCTCGTGAAAATGACGATTTTAACTCATTAATCAAAGTTTTAATAAGATGCAAAAATAAAGGAAATCGTTCTATCACTATAAATAACAAATAACAAAAAATGAATGAATAAGATTTAAAATGATGTAACTATAATGAACAAATCATTAAAGTTTGAATGATTTGATCGTTATTCATTCATAACATAAACAAATCAAATAAAAGAAAGCTAACTAACCTGATGTTGATCAGCTGCAAGGAAATAGGTTTTAAGTTATAGTTGTCTTTTTGCGTAAAGTTAGCTCCACTTAACCTGTTGCGAAGTATAAATCTATGACAAGAAGCAAGAATGATGTTTCGTGAAACAACTCAAGAAAATTCTTTGTATTTCAAAAGAAATTTATGATAACAAAAAGACAAATAAATTTTCACTCATGTAACTTTAAATTACCCAAAAGTTGAAGATGAAATTAACTTCAATCTCTGGCAAATGGTATTATCAACAACCCAACATTCGATGTAAACTCAAAATGTATAGATAGACGATTAGTCACAAATATTAAATAACCAGTGGATAATGGACCATGTGAGAAATAAACACAACATGAAAACATAGATGTAGAACAGTCTAAAGCTAATTCAATATAGATAATTTTTTCATGTCCATAAACTATATGAAAGCCAATAATCACATTGTACAGTCTACAGAAGGACAAAAGCCAAAAAGTAAATTGCATTCCATATATTTCTCAAAATGATAAGTCCATCATCAGGTCCAAAAAGAATTTCCCTGTGTTCCTAGGAAAGCACTTATATTTAAACTAAATTCATGGTATGTTTCTCATATCATACAAGATAGAGACGAATCTATTTTAATAAAATATTTACTAAAAATAACAAAAAAGATAGGTCTGTTGTGACAACTATCCAAAATAGTTACATCATCCAAATATTCTTGACCCTGTTTCTCAAAATGAAAATTACAAATTTGGAGTATTCCCAACTATTAACTCAATCCTTCAACCTTTGCACATTGATCTTCTTCACACCTGAGAAGAAAAACAAAATCTAAATTAGAAAAGCAATCAAATTAATTAATTAAAAGACAAGCTACAAAATCTATGATTTTGTATCTAGTCTAAATAAAACCAAACCAAAACAAATTCAGTTATCATTTAACAATCCAAACGTAAATTCCAAGAAGAATATTTGCCCATTAAACTTTTGAAAAAGAAACATGAGATAATTTTGAATTGATAACAACGTTGAAATTGGTGGAATTTTTTATAATAATATCCCCTGACCTCCTGAACCATTTGTTGGCGCTGGATGAAATCAATTGGATGCTAGCTCTCAAATTCTCATTTTCCTTCTCCAAATCTAAATTGTGAGCCATAACTTGATTTAGTTGAGCCTGTATATAAGGGATGTCTTGGTAATATCTTTGGATCCAACTAAAGAAACCCTCACAGTATACTTGTTCTAGATTTGGCAGTGGGTGAGTATAATCCAATTTTAATGGTTTATCCTGCTCCATAACCTTTTTCAAGTCATAATAAATACCTGAAAATCATTCTTTCTCCTTTAGAAATGGAGGCAACTTAGACACAAAATCATATTGGGGTGAATCTATTTTAGTGGGATCAGAACTAGCGTCGTCAACAAAGATCGCATCCTCAATATCAACTATGGGGATAGGTCTATCACAGTTCTGGTGTCGATTCCTGATCATTCTCGAAAGAAGTCGGTTGTTCCTTTTATTCCTGAAATATAAATCGTGAACCCTCTGCGTTTTTTTCTTACCCTTCCTCTTAATTTTAATTTTGTTTTGATAAACTAAATCTTTTTCAGGATTAGGGGAGATAGATACCTTACCCCTTAATTGACTCAACACTTCTTCTAAAGACTTCTTTAGGAAAAATATGTGCCTCCTGTAGGTGTCCTTGATTGATTGAAGAGAATCAACAGAGGTTGCGGTGGGTAATGCAGGGTCTCTTGCAACTTGTAATTCAATATGAAGATCTCGCAGAGAGTGAGTCAATGGGAAAGGGATGATAGACTCATCAACACACAGAGGTAAACTGCTGACCGATTCAGGTGGCAGTGAAACAAAACCATTTCTAACAAGGAAGCCTTGCTAGCTATCTACTACCTTTGACAAATAGGAAACAACCAAGACCCGGATCAAACCATGGTGAAAAAGAATGGATTCTGAGTTTGGGTTTTGTCTCTGATAGAATCTGGACATATTCTGTAGGATTTTGAGTAGATAAAATGGTATGCGTAACTTAAAACCTAGGAATACCATTAACAGGAGCACATGAAATAAAAATGCCAACCCATATCGTCCCTAACAAGTGACAAATTGTTTTATTATCAATAATAAACCATGCCATCGAGGCTTGAATAGATGGATGGGTATACCTTTAACGTCGTAGCGCAACTTCCTGGAAATAATCAATAGATGCCAAGGAATAACTTTGATTTTTAGGTTTTTGAACCAACGATCTCCCTCTTGTGACAAGCCTGTGGCTTCTGCTATTGATTCCTCATCGACTTGCAACTGTAGGTCACCTATTTTAGCTCTAGCATTGTCGAAGGCTTGGGGGAATTCCAAATTAAAACCCTCGAATGATTGTATAAACTTAACCCATTCGAAGACTGCGAGATCATCCACAGCATCATCATGGGAGAGCATGTGAGCCACTCGAATCTACCCTAACAATAGGAGAAATAGACTTGATTATGATATACTAGCAGGTGGCCCGAAAACTATGATTTCGGGAGGATGCTACCATGAATACCAATTTAGTTGTTGATTAAACCCTTAACCAGAGGGAAAATTCACTCAAAAACCACCTCGCCTACTAATAACCTAACCCCAGATTACGAATCACCATCAAACAATGAAATGAATGCGAGTTCAGTTAAGCAAGACAAAGATGTAATAGTTTCAAAGCACGATTACTAGCCAGGTAATACAGTGATTAGACTGTGACATGACGACCAAAGGTAGCATTTAGATTATAGGTTTATTTCATAGTTTTAGAACCAAAAACTATCGTGAAGGTGTAAATCAACAATCAAAACATGATTGAAAAGTGATCAAGGCATGACATAAATCAAACATGACTAGTTCTCATCCTAATGTTATAGAGAATTTCACATAACCATATGTTCATCAAACTTAAAGGTTTTGAGATTATAGGTATTTCAAAGGCTCGTTTAGTTTTATAAGGAGAGAAAATTTTAGAATTTATCCAATGTGTTTATACAAAACGTATTTCAATTTCATGCTTAACAGTCATGAAATAGAAATGGATAAATGAGAAATTTATTGAAAATACAAAAACTCAAAACACACAATGATCAATCAAGATATTCTTCAAATAAAATCATAATCGAAATCTTCGCAGACACAAAGGGGCAACAAATAAAATTTCTTTTTTCAAACTTACGTTTTGAATATCGACGAAACAATATGAATATTTGGCTACCAACAAGCCCCAGAGTCCCGAAGTCCCAAAACTCCTCGCATGTACTCCAGCCTTCAGCCTTTGGGATGGTTTCAAAACTTGAACCTTACATCTCCCAAAGCAAGATTTCACCCGAGTACTTACACTGTCCTTCCACTAGTTGATCGAACGGTTGAGAAAAGATATCAATGGATCCTCGATCTATGGTCCAAATATCTCTCGAGGTCCTTCCCTCAATCTGATGATTAATAGTATCTCTTACTCTATCCTTGCACTATACCTGATCTAACGGTTGAGAGTGGTCCACAAGGATCCCTAGATCATTGTCTTGCGTTGGTTCATAATTTCGACGTTTAGGGGTTCTGAGCATTTGACACCTTTTTACTCCCAGAGTGGGTAAACGCCAAATTGGCCATAGTGTATATCCAACGGTCAGGAAATATCCTAAAGGTTCTTATATCTACGGCCCACGTTACTTTGTGGCCAAAACGTTGGTCTAGGTTTAATGATGGGGTGGATCCCACGATAACGGGTAGGGGACCACCAGTTGATAGTCAAACCATCAGGTTATCAGTTCGGTAGGTTTCCTTCGGTAGGATTTGAAGGTCGTGAGGTTCAAACATCCCAGAGTCATGGACCTCTAAAGTCCAAAAGCTCGAAAATATTAGCATTGTTTCGAGCATAGTGAAGGGTTCCAGGACCCTGTTCATATGGAACTTTGACAAGCCCCAGAGGGATACACTCTTAAATCCTATATGAGATTTAGTTAATCCAACAGACTTGAGCCTGTGGTCACTCAGAAGAATGGTTTGAAGGAAACACTTTGTCTACAGAGTTTGAATTCTACAACAGGGAAACATGTAATTTCGAGGGATCAAAAATGCCTGAGCAATCTCGTAGAGTCTGTCCCGACTCTATATTTGTGAAATTGATCCTTGGTAAATTCATTTTTGTATTTTCCAACCAGCACAGAGGCCAAATCCTTATGCCCAAAATTCATTTAAAAACCCATTACTAACAGTTCTCCTTTTCTAATTGCAACTTGGACCTCTGGAACTAGCAAGCTAGGTTTTGATAATCACAGACACAGAGGAGCACAGTATGGTCACCAAAGGGGGCGGTAATGGAACCCCCTCTTATAAGCAGGTAGTGGTGGATAGGGGAAAAGCCCCACGTGGCGGTGGTTTCAAGGAACCAGTGACGAGCGCATCGGGATCAGGACAAAAAAATAATCAGGAAAGAAACCAGGAAGAAAGGGACCACATGGGGGAAGAAGCCAAAGGGACTGTACATCCGACCATGGAAGGAAAAATTCTCCCCAGAGAAAGAAACCTTCAAGAATTTACGTGTATGGATGAGGCTTTACTCCCTGCCGCTAGACTAATGTCTACCCTCCACCTTCGAAGCGATCAGGAACAAAATTGGAAAATACGTGAAGACATCGGAAGAAACCCTAAAAGGGATATATACCTCCTATGCAAGGATCTGCACAGAGATGGATGTTTCACAGGCACTCCCAGAAGAAATAATCCTGGAATTCAGAGATGAAGAATGGATACAAAGCATCGACTACAAGTAGATCCCTTTCAGATGAAAAATATGCCATGAACATGGACACCTATTCAGAGAATTCCCTCTCAATAAAAAACAAGAAGAGGAAAACACCAAAATACAGCAGGATGAGGATGGATTTATCAAGCCGAACCACAGAAACAGAGAAAACAAGAAACCAAGTAGAGCTCCAACGGGAAGCATTCTGGAAGCCAGGACTTGAACGGAAGGGCGGGAAAAACCCAACAAAGGGGAAGAAGGAGGGAAGGAAAAGGTAAAAGCTAAAGAAGCCAAGGAACAAGCCAAAAATGAGAACACAAACAGCCGAAGCAATAAGATGGAATAGGGGGGGAGCACAACGCCTATGGATGGAGAAACCAGAGATGACAACACCCCCATGCAGGAGGCAGATGGAGATGTAGAAATGACGCCAAGTGAGGTAGGTACGGAAGATCCTGATCTCAAAGATATTGTGGAAAGGGAAGGAATAGACCTCACGAACATACTGGAACAATGGAAAAGGCAAGGCATAGACAATGTACCAGTGGAACAACTAGATCATATCCAATACCTATTCCTCCTAAGGGAGGAAGAAAAATCCAGAGGGCTCAAGCACACGCACTGGAAGATAGGACACCTCATAATCAAAGCAGGCGAGGGACAACTCCATCTCTCACCCAAGAAGATGAGAAGGAAGAAAGGTAGGAAATCAAACAGAGTAGCCCTATAGGAACTAGGAGCTCTGTTGATAAACTCAGGTAAGATCAAAAATATCTTTCCCAACTCCCCCCCACATGTTTAAATGAAGATTATAACATGGAATATTAGAGGCCTAAACAACCCACACAAGCAAAGAATCCTTAAAAACAAACTGAAGAAGGAACAACCGAACCTCTATTTCATTCAAGAGAGAAAATGTATTGTAGACAGAATGGAAACAATCAGTAAAACAAAATGGAGCAAGTACAAGCCATTGGTTTTAGAAGGACAACATACGGCAGGCGGTATTCTCACTTTGTGGAACCCACAAGTGATGAACTTATTAGTATCTGAAGCCACCAGACATACATTGTCAGTCAGCATGCAAATCATAGGTAACACGGAGGTGATTTTATGCACTAATGTGTATGGTCCCTGGATGTTGGAAGAAAAGAGAAGAATGCTCCTAGACCTAGAAAACCTAAAAGATCGTTCTAGCAACCTCCACTGGATCCTGGTAGGGGATTTCAACATCATCACGACACTTGCAGAAAAGAAATGAGGCACCAGGAGACTGGATAGATATGCGGAAGACTTTTTAGCTTTTATTGACACAATGGAGATGGTGGACATCAAAACTAGTAATGGCCATTTCACTTGGAACAAAAAACGGATAAAGCAACATCAGATAGCGACGAGGCTAGACATATTCTTGGTGTCGGAGTCCATCATTCTATAAGGGTTAGCTTTAGACTGTATAATCCTTCCCTCGGGGTGTTTAGACCACTGGCCAGTCCAATTGGAAGCAAACTTCCAAACCACACCGAGGAATAGATCATTCAGATTCGAGAAATTTTGGATCGAGCATCCCACTTTCAAGGAGAACATATGCCAATGGTGGTAGGTGCAACTACTGGAGCAAGGGACAAGGATTTTCAATCTTTATAAGAAACTCAGGTACATCAAACATAAACCCAAGGAGTGGAACAAGAAAATCTTTGGAAACATAAACCAAGGAAAAAAAATATTGAAGACGGATTGAGGAAACTCTAGGAAATATGCATAAATGAGGGATATATAGAGGATAGGAAAAAGGAAGATACCCAAATGACCCAGGAATGGGAATCAATATGCTAGCAGGAAGAGACTCTATGGTTCCAAAAGTCCAAAATCAAGTGGCTAAAAGAAGGAGAACGAAATACAAAGTTTTTTCATAGAACAACCACTGCTAGAAGAACCTACAACAAAATCCTGAAAATCAGGGATCGGGATGGGATAGAGAGAGAGTCCCACAAGGAGATTGAAGACATATTGGTAAACCACTTCCARGGGATATCCCARGAACCCAACCAAGACCGAGCRGAGKCCATACAAAGGATTACTTAGCACATCCCCAGGCTAGTGACCGAGGAACAAAATATCAACCTAAACAAACCCATCGCTAAGGAGGAAATTGACCAAGTAGTCCAGGAGATGCCYAATGGAAAGKCCCYAGGCCCAGATGGTTTCAYRGTGGAATTCTTCAAATCCTGTTGGGAAGTGGTCAAACATAAYGTTTATGGAATGGTGGAAGACTCYAGATGMTCRACCTCCATTTTGAAAGCGCTAAATGCCACATTGATTACCTTAATCCCCAAAGAAAGTGAAGCAAGGACCCCAAACCGCTACAGACCCATAGATTTATGAAATGTGGTCTAAAATATAATCTCCAAAGTCATATCCAATAGAATGAAACCTCCCCTACCCACACTGATCTCATAGGAAYAGRMGGGTTTTGTAGMAGGGCRCCAAATTKTGGACAACATCATCCAYGCCCATGAGTTGATACACACATTGAAACTCYAGASGAGAGAGGSGATGATAATCTAGCTTGACCTAGAAAAGGCTTATGAAAAAATTAGCTGGCACTATATGGTCAAGACTCTGGAAGCTTTTGGCTTTGCGCAACACTGGATCAACCAGATTGTTAGCCTAGTCTCAACGACAAGTTACTTGCTTTTAATCAATGGAGCCCTAGCCAAACCCTTATGTACTTTAAGTGGCATTAGACAAGGAGACCCACTATCACCTTTTATGTTCATTCTGATGATGGAAGGACTCGGTATAAGCATAAAAATCACAACAACAGCAGGAGAGATAACAGCCATCAAAACTTTCAAAAATTGCCCTACCTCCACGCACCAACAATTCATTGATGACACCTTACTCCATGGCACACCCATGCTCAAGGAAGAAAAATCCTATAAAAGAATATCATAAGAGTTTGGGGAAGCCTCGGGTGTGGATATCAATCACTCCAAATCCATGATTTATTTCTTCAATACCAACACAACAATTCAAAGAAGCCTGGCAAATATTTTGGGGTTTGAATGCAAAATGATCCCAACGAAATACTTGGGAATCCCCCTAACAGATAGAGCATGCAAAATGGAAATGTGGGAAGGAGTGATCAACAAACTACATAAGAGGGTGAAAAAATGGACTTACAGATCCATCAACCTAGCGGGGAGACTTATTCTGACCAAAGTGGTTCTACAAGAAATTCCAACCTATATGATGTCGGTGTTTCTCACCCCCAAAGGAATACTCCAAAAAATAAGAACCATCCAAAGGGACTTCCTATGGTGAGGAGCAGAAAGAAAGAAAAAATGGGTCCTTGTGTCCTGGAAAAAGGTTTTCAAACCCAAATGCAAAGGAGGCTTGGGCTACAAGATCCACAGATAACCAATCAAGCCTATGGGGCGAAACAATGGTGGAGATGGGTCAAAGAAAAGGAAACATCATGGGAAACTCTTTGGAAGGCCAAGTATGCCCCAGACATCAATGACTAGGATCGAATTCTCTTTATGGGCACAAGGGAAGGATCAACCATCTGGAATCTAGCTTGGTGCAAAAAAACATGGAATGGTAAAACAACCAGATTTTGGGAGGATGCATGGCAATAGGAACCCAGAATGGAAAATACAGATAGGGAGGAACTCCAATAGGAGATGATCGCACAAGGCAAAATAAAAATCCATGACTACTGGAAACAATTCAATGATGGCGACAGATGGAGGATCTAGGACAAACTCGATCCACAAAATAGAGATCGGATCGCAACAATAGTAAAGGAGGTGGAGGAGGGATTAAGGAAAATGAAAATTGTAGTCTCAGAAGAAGAGGACCAACTAATATGGGGCAGGAAATATGGTGGGGAATTCAACTTAAAAGAATCTCATAATTAAATCATGGCCTAAGACCAAGATGATTCGACGTAACATTGGGGAAAGATTTGGGACAGCCCCCAGTGGCCAAAAATCAAAATATTCAAATGGTTAGTACTTCATAACCGAATTCTAAGCTAGGAAAACCTAAGGAAAAGGGGTTTCATAGGTCCATCAAGATGCCACCTCTGTCAAGCAATGGAAGAAACAATGAATCACCTCCTCGATGAATGTAATTATACAACAAAGATTTGGGATTTGGCGGCAAGCATCTTTCTCCAGTCCAATAGGACCCAAGGCAACATCATCGCAACCATCAATAACTGGAATGAAAGTTATAGAAAGAATGAAAAGGTGAACCTCTGCTAGAATCTCATGCCAGGGATGATCATATGGGAAATATGGAAAGAGATAAACCGATGCATCTTCGGGATGAAATCCTCCCAGAAGGGAAACTCAAGGAAGAAATAATCTCTCAAATATGAGAAACAGTGCAAAGCCGCAATTTCTAGACTGAAAAAATGCAACCCACAGGCTAGGACTCCCGAATCCTAGAAGTCTTTCACCTAAAATACGGGTGCAACAACACATGGGTAGGGTGGCCACTGCAACTTCTAAGCCACAAAAGGATTACCAACACTATCATGGAAGGTGACTCCACCTTGGTCATCAACATGGTAAAGAGACTCCAAAATGGAACCAGAGTGGGAAAATTCCAGAGACGCTGTCACTTGGCACACTCCCTATAAACAATCCAGGGGAACTTGCAAATGATTAACACAGTGGAGTTGCGTTGGGTACACAGGTCATAAAATGGCCTGGCAGACAGAATTGCCAATGAGGGGGTTAGCAAGGAAGAACCAGAACTAGATACTATCTAGGACAACATCCCGGAAGGACAATTCAGAATGGACTGCCTCCAACTAGAGACAAAATATTGTGACAGTAACTTAAGCAAAGAAGGTCACATCGAGGAGGGCAGTGAAAGGCCCAGGGGACAACACGAAGGACCCAAGCAGGATAAGATTTCCCAACACTCAACCACCAATCAAAATGCAGAACCGGATTATACAACAGGCGAGGGTATGGAAACAAGGTCATATCAATAGTAAGAGTTGTGGGGAAAGGTCATGGGAAAGTATCGACGACAAATAGTAGACAACAAATGATGTAATGCAAGAGGGGTTGACACGAACCAGTATCAACCCACCACGCCAAAGACCAAGTATTGATAGATGCTCAGTAGGATATCAAGCGAGTAAGGGAAAGGGACCGCACAGGGATAACGGTGGAGTCATCATGACATTACTTACCATGATGGGAAAAAAGGACAGGAAGTTTCACCTCTTTGGGAAAACCACGCCTGGAAGGACGGGCCTGCAGCAAAGAAATTTCAATAAGAGAAGAAACAACATAAATAGAGGTAAACAGAAGAACGCAACTACAGGAGCCACCGCAGACACAAGGGAAGGAAACAAGGTGATAATCCAACAAAGGAGCTTCCATAGGCCAATCAGGATGGTGCGAATGAAGCGACCGCACAACAAAAGGAACCCCCTGGGGAAGGAAACTTATAACAACCCCTTGGCGGGTTTCAAGGATGGAACAGGCGGAAAAAGACATGGAGGGCACCTTCCACACCCTGGTTTCTCCGAAAGGAAAGGAGACCATTAATCGTTTGGAAAAGGAAATCAGAAGAAGTCACAAAGGCAAAACATGGGATGCTCTGACTCAGGAAACAGACTGGGTAACTGACCCAGAAGCCACACAACCCAGAGAAACCATATACCACAAAATGATGGAGATGGCGTGGAAAAAAAAAGATGTTGATTGGAAAAGTGAGCTCAGAAAGGGAGGATGCCAAACGGGAGAACAACAAGGAACACACGAAACTATTGAACGAAATCCTGAGACGCCTCGGTAGTTTGGAAATGATCACCAGACTACCAATTGAGGTCGAGAAGGGCCAGCAAGCCAAGATTGATCAGTTGGCTACTCAATTCCACCTCTACCTGCATTACTTCCATCACATGGACATCATGCCAGCCGACAAGACTAGAGCGCCAACACAAATCAGAAATAATCACACGATCCTCAAAAAGAGGAGAAAAAGGGTTAGACTGATGAAGGAAATAAGCATATCATCATCCTGGACTAATGTCTAGTTAGTATATTGGCAAGTTAGTTGGGTCAAGCCTCTGTCTGTTTAGTCCTGGTTTCTCTTTATCATGTCTATTGAAATCATCTTGTCAAAAAATTGGATATGGTAGGGCTGGTATGGTTTCCCACAGTGGCAGCCCAGTCATACCCTTTGCTTTTTTCAGAAAGCGCAACTCGAGAACCTCTGGCCTGGTTTCCTTTTTGGCAGACCATAGAATTCGTTTTTTTTTTTACTATAACCCTCTTTTAGTAATACAGGCTCTTAAACTCACTTACAAACAAAAAAACAGTTCTCCTTTTCTAGACAGAGATAAGCATAAAACCATTGACAAGATATAATATTCAAAATCTGCTTCAAAATTTCTAATCGGCCATGCCATCAGAGTCACAATTATCTAATATCCAAACAATATAAAATAGTATGCCATAATCTAGCTCAAATGAGCTTATACTATAACAAACAGGTCAAGATAATATAACATTCATAGTCACACTTATCTGAAATTGGAAAGTAGTTGGCAACTGCTGAAAGGGGTGTTGTTTTCCACCCAACCATAGGGATAACTACTCTTGAAGTATTCCTCCACTGGACACCCCCTAGATAGACCGTGATGTCATGAGATAGATGAAGTTTTTCCTTTTTTCTCAGCTACAACAAGGGACAAAGGTTACTCTCCTTTTCCCACATAGCCCTGGCAGTTCAATTTCCTATCCACCAAGAAAGGGAGCCTACGGTGATTGCTCACTCAATCACCGCAACTATGTTTATCATCTTGATTATAGAAACTACCGCATCGTTCTTGCACCCAGAGCAACATATATTTATCAGTTCTCCTCAGATCCAGAGAGCCTTACACGCTCTACTTCCTCCAAAATTTCTTATGACCCATTTGTTTCTATCTTATGTCCCCTGCTCTCCTTTGCCCATGCTTTTCCTTCATTTTATTTCCTTCCCCATCCAGATTTCATGGGTCAGATTATGAATTTTTCAGATGGGTACTCTTCCCATCTCCTCATTGACTCTTGAGGACAACTTCCCAACTACCCAGTGTGACTGGTAATTAAATTTCCTGGGCCTGAAGACTATTATGGGTCTGAGCAATTTATATCCAGCAGAATATCGACCTGGAAGGGGTCATCTCAACCATTACTATTTCCCCTTACCATCCCCTCTGATGCATCATGATCTATAATGGAAACCCTATTTTAGCGTTCATGCCACAATTTTATTTTTATTTAATAAAAAAATATATACAATACCTTATATAGCAAAGGTTCATTGTATTTCCAACATTCACATGATAGGTTTGTCCATAGTCTTGTTCATTATAGTAATAACATTTATAAGCTGGGGGAAACAGGGGTATTATAGAAATCAATTATAATGGGACTACCCTCACAAAGGAGAAAGAATGAGTACTATCCACAAATTTCAGAAATCTAAAACAATGGGAGACATGGGAGGAAACATGCTAAGGATTTATGCAGCCTTGGACAATAAGCAAGAAAAATATCAATCCCTCATGATTGAAGTGGAAGGTAAGATTGATAACCATCCCATAACAATTTTAATTGATTATGGAGCTAGCCATTGTTACATAAACTCTAATATTGTTGAAATATTTCATTTTCAAAGGAGTAATCATAAGAAATCTTGGTTAGTTCAGTTAGCCACATGAGATAAGATGAAAATCAATGAGCTAGTTAAAGACTGTACAATAGACATGAATGGACTCAACACAAAGGTAGATGTGAATACCATACCATTGGGTTCATATGATTGTCTAATTGGCATGGATTGGTTGGAAAAACACCATGTTGTACTAGACTATTACTGTAATATACCAAATATAAAAAGTATGCAGAACAGAAATAAAATGATAGAAATGGCAGAACAATAGCAATATAACCAAGACAATCACCTCAATA
>JASDQU010242377.1:82978-96949 GCA_032191745.1 Picea mariana | reverse complement strand
ACATTTTTCCAACAATGCATCATATACCAATGAAACCACATCGATCCATCTTCATCATGTATCAATGACAACTCATTGATCCATCTTCATCTATGCATTCTCATCAAGGAAAATACATATTATATTACATCAATCATCAATCAACCAATCCTTTGACATCAATCAATCACTTGACATCAATCAATGACCTCAATCAATCAAACCATTAGCATCAATCAATCAATTGCTATAATTTGTCACCTTGGGTCTGGTCAGTAAGTGTTGACCCAAGTCCATCCAAAGCTATAAGTTCATGTAATTCGGTCTATAAAGGGTGACGAAAGATTGTTGGTTGGTTTCCACTTAATTAATCATGTAGGCATATAAATGTAATATCAATAATGGTCTATTTGAATCCCGTCCAATCAATCTTTGTCTGCTAGCAGTAGTAAATCAAACAAGGCATTTCTAATGATCCCACAACTATTGGTAGCATCACAACTACTATATAATGGTAGGATAAAGAAATAAATATGAATGGTCTAAGTGTCGAACCCCATTGATCCCATAAGTACTGGGAGTATTGAAAAAGGAAGTTCTGAGGTTCCCACCATGATAGGTTGTTCCTTCCTTCCTTTCCCATGCCACCCATTTTCATTAATAGTGTAGGTTGATCAAGTAAATAACAATGTTCTAAGTGCCAATAACTAAATAATTTTGACAAAGCATTCTTATGGAAATATGGATTGAACAAAGAAAATACCTAATCAATTGGATCTTTGTTGATGGTGGGAAGACATCTTGACGCACCCCTCCTCCCCTGTTGTGGATTTCACTAAAAAAAAATTGATTTATGGGTGTGATTCGGCCTCTAGCAGTCACGAAATCAATTTGTGCATGTCATTCACCCCTTACCAGAGATGAAAATCAAACCTATGTCCATCCATTTCACACTATTTTTATTTATAATATTTAGAGGGAAGGGAGCAAAACATACAGATCAAAGAGAAGGGATTTTCCACAGTCTAAAGGAAAACAATTCACCCTACGACACTAAAAAATGTCAAGCAATAGATGGAAATGAGAAAAGGGATCTGATTCTTTCTAGAATGAGGTATTTCGTACTCAATTTATAGATTTGTACATGTTTCCATTGCTTGTTTGAATTGTATTTTTTATTTTTTTATTTCAAAATTATAAAAGAAGAAATTTCCTCTATATATAGGGTTTATTTATTTTTAAATTAAAATAAGTAATTTATTATACATATATAGGGACATGATAGTGAGAAACTGAAAGAGGAAATGGATTCTATATTAGGGGTAGAAGTAGTGAAGAAACTAGAAGGTATGGACTTGTCCATTCTTTCCAAATAGGTGGAAGAACGATCTACTGAAGGCACTGAAACATTCCAACCAAAGCAACCTTGTAAAAGGGAATCAATTGAGTCCCCATCAAATCCTGGATCGTGCAAACTATCAAGGAGAAAATAAATCACAATAAACTCTAATAATGTGCAACGGGGAGTAGGTACATCCAATGTCCCAACCACTCTTGGTTCACATATTTCTTCCACCACCAATACATGTTATGCATATTGCATTGGTACATACAAAACCAAGGTATAATATGATGTTGTCTCCGGGAATATCATAATGATAGATGTTGAGAAAGTGTTCATGCGTAAGTTGAAGGAATAATTCCTTCAACCCTTCAAAGATCATCTTCATATTCCATTCTCAAAGATACTCATTCACCTTCAAAAAGTAGTCATCCATGACATGGAGACTGAATTTGGAACAAGTTGGTCAGTAAAGTAGATAAACAAAAATGACTCAAAATTGCAAGAGATTTTGTTGAAACCAAAAAAAAAAGATAAAAGGAATTCCTCCCAAGCTAAGGAACAAAAGAATGCCAATTGATGTAAGTGTGAAAGTATGGAAAGAGCTAGTGAAAGCATATTATAGAGAGGATGCATGGAGGAATTCAGATGAGGAGAGCACACATGTATTTGAATTTTTGACACTAGATTATTTCAAATTCATTAAACAATTTTTATATTTTACTGGTGCATAGTTAAATTGAATTAGTGTATGTTTCAAGAAAAGGCCTCGAAGGCCAGGCTTGAAAAATTTTGTGCCACACATCATAGTGGCCAAATAGTTTTAGAAGCATTAATTTGCAAATTTTTAAGTCCTGGGAATATCTGAAATGATATTTTTTTTAATTTTTGTACAAAAAAATAAATGATTGGATATTAATTACTTTAACTTGTCCATCTTCCATGTTTTGACAGTAGCAACAATATGGCCATTATCCATCACAATTAGAATTCGAGATGATACAAGACAAAAAGTGGTCCGATTTTGTTATCTGGGTGGAGAATAAGGTATCATTAGTTGACTTTCAATAACTTAGTTGGATATTGTTATGTTAATATGTCAATTTTCATTTCTTGTTTGATTTGTTTATTTATGTGTAGCTTGAGTTCTTTTTTTCTCCCATTGGTCATAGAACCCTTATAAATCACCAACATTTCACTATGATCAAGTCCGTATAAATCAATATCCAATCATGGCTTTATCAAGTCCTTTTCCAAAAAACCTACTCCAAAGGAGAGATGCAAGACCATGTAATACATAACTCGTAGACAACAAACTAGATCTTTGGTGTAGCTTGAAAAAGCATAGCAAGTACCTCTAGAGTGCAAGGCAAGAGTATAACGAGCCACCAATGACAAGACACAAGTATAGTGAGCCTCCAAGAAAAATACACAAGGAGGTTCTCTTAGAGTTTCATTGCGTACTTGATTTCTCTAATATTTTCATGCATCCTCACTTCCTCAAGAACTTCTTCATATTTGACCTTCCAAGTACCTTTTTCTTCTTTCTCCAAGGCCACCTCAGCTCATACCTCCACTAGATTCTTCTCAGTATTCTCTATCATTTTCCCTTTCTTTTTGAGATTTAAATTTCTCTTTTCTACAATATTTTATGTGTTTCCCCCCTATTGTGAGCTAACCCGGTGCTTAGTTTCTAGTCTTCAACTTCTTTGAGAAATTAATGTATCTTTTATTTCCTATGTTATAAAGTAGAAACCCCTATTTTAATATTATGATGGCAGTGGGGTGGGTTGGAGTGCTCTATGCCCTGGGAATGTGAGATCTAAAAATCCTAATTTCCTTTATGCTTTATCTAGTTTGTCATTTAAATCTAAGGCATTGATCTTTGTAACTTCCAAAATTTTCAACCCTTACACTCAGGGACCTAATATTGATATTGAGTTTAATGTGTTCATTATTCAAGAAGCTAACCTCATCTACCAATTTTTTCTTCTCCTTTAGGATTTGCTTAATCAATGGATTTGTTGATGCAAACTATGTGCTCTTTAAATCCTTTATTTTCTCTTCTTTTTCTTTGAGAAAAAATAGAGATCCTTCTACAGCCTATGGGTCCTATCCTATGGTAATACAATTTCCCTCCAGAATTCCTTTCAGAGCCTTTATATCCCTTACTCTAGCTGTAAAATATAAGTTTTTTATGCACAAGGATTCATACCAATGTTTGAAATTTGTGTTCTCAAGTGAGGCCTTGTAATATTTATCATAAATAACGTTGTTGGTGCTCTTAAACATTTTGATATTATCTGAGGTCAGTAGTTGGGAGGCTTGAACCTAACTTGGGAAACCTTGCAATCCTTACGTATCATGTCATAATAGGGCCTCTAGGCTAAGGGCTCTAGGGTGGTCATGGTAAAAAAGATGCTAGTAGCATCATAGCACGGAAAACGTATTGGTCTACTAATTAGGTCAGAAGGCTCTAGTGCAACTATAGAAAAGAATTTGGCCCTTTTTTCTCTTTCTCTTCTAGAGTCTTAGAATAATGGCATGGTCAAATAAAAAAATGTTTGTATAGCATATAACTAGGAGGATAGAGGAGTATATATTTGTGGGAAACTAGTACCAGGTGTGCTAGGGACCCCACTAGGAACAACCAGCCACAACCATGGAGAGAAATTTAGATTAGTTTGAGAGAGAGGGAGGAAGAATAGTGGAAAAAATGGAAATATGTACCTATTGTTTTGGGTTGGTTTCTCCTTGATGGGAAATTCTCTACTACTCCTTATGTTTTAGTTCTAGGTATTTGGTTCTCACCTTTTTCACATTTGAGTTTTGGCCATCTTGACCACCTTCCCTCTTTCTTTCTTTTTTGTATTCATCCTAATTTTCATCCACATTTCTTTCTCTAGTATCCATGGTCTCTGCTTCTTCACCCTTATGTTATATTTTAGGCATTCTCTTTTCTTCTTCTTCCTTCATCTCAACCTCTTCTTTCCTCTTTTTTTCTTCCTCTATAACTTCCTTAGATTTTTCTTCTACGACCTTTTTTTCCTCTTCTTCTATTTTTTTTATTTTCTTCTTCTTCAACTACTTTATTATATTCTTGTTCTATTGCATCTTTCCATTTTTTCTTCCTGTGTAACTTTTATATATTCTTCCTCTATTGTATCCTTCATCTTTGCTTCTTCTTCCTCTATAGTTTTCCAGTTTTCTTCTTCTTATTATTTTCATTTAACTTCCACATCTTCATTTCTCTTTGTTTCTTCCTCTACATATTTCTTTATTCCTTGTTTTTATGAGGAGGGGTATTGTCATTGTCCAAGGGTATTGATCTGTGTTTCCCTTCCTGAGCATATTGCTCCTAATGGGGTTGGTATGTCTTGATAATACCAAGGAGTAGAGTCCTGTAACTCAAATCCCTATCATATTCTCACATTCATCCTTCTTATTTTTTGGTGGGGTAAATATAGAATGTAGCTCTCCATTTTTAGCAAGTGGTGTATTTGGAGTGGATGTCATCCCTAGGCCCTTAGGTATTTTCTCAATAATTTGTATCTCATATTGTCCTTGTTCATATTTTCCCATATCTTTGGTGTCCTTGAAACCCATGGTTTGTATCATGGGAAAGACCTATTGTTAGGTTTAGATTTATCATTGGACAAGTACTTATGCTACTAAAATTTGAGGTGGTTCCCCCTCTCCTTCTATCTAGGTAAATCATGTCTTAGAAGAATCATACTAATAATCATAATTATCATGTACCTCATCATGATTTGAACCCCCTTCTCCTCCTCTAAAAGGAGGCATGTTTCCAATTAAACCACAAGAATAAATAGAAAGTCAAATCTCAATTCAAGCATTGTTACTGAAAAATTAAGGGCCAAAAAAGGCATTCAGTTTCTTTTGTAAGTATATCAAATTCCTAGGAGTAATCAAAACATTTCCAAATCTAAGGAAAGGAGTCAAGAAGTGCCAATACGACAACCAACTTTATATATAATGTTTTAAGTCATTTTGTCAAACATCTTTCCGCTTACTAATCTCACTTAGTTTAGTATCATTAAAGGGCCACGAGGCATTTTAGACCTCTATCCATTATCATACCAAAAAAGGGGGCATAGTTGAAGCTAAAACATGTTAGAAAAATACTGCAAAAACAGAAAGGTTAGCTTGCCTTTATGGCACAACAATAGTTCTAAGTGTAGTTCTGGGTGCAAATTTCATACCCATAATATACAATTCTAGATTTTAAACCTTCACTTTTGGACATAGAATACTAAATAAAAGATAACTACTTACATGGTTGGTAAGAAAGGAAGATTGTCTTCACAAGACCAGTGGATATCAGTCTTCTTTCGACCAATGATTGGATATCACTCTTCTTTTGACCAACAATTGGATATCACTCTGATTTTGACCAACAATTTCACCATATGTACCAGAAATTGAGGACAATTGTTTGCTAAAGTGGGACGAAAATAAAGAGCATCCTAGATCACATCATGCACACTAGGCTCACAATAGCCAAATTCAAAATGAATGTTTTAGTCTCATATTTATGAGATACACACAACACTCATACGAGCTTTGTAGGAACCCTAATTTACAACATCCATAATATCCATAATATTGCATGTAGCCATCCATTTGTCAAGATGTGTGTGTGTGTGTGTGTGTGTGTGTGTGTTTTGATGGTATTATGGTTGTAGTTATAGTGTGACAATGTGTGTGTGTGTGTGTGTGCGTTTTGATGGTATTATGGTTGTAGTTATAGTGTGACAATGATAGGTTCTTGAACATATGGACATGAATGGGCAAAGGATAGGTTATTGAGTGTTGTGTGTTGTGATGACAGTGTTAGAGATCTATGCTTAATAGAAGTGGATCTCATGGAGATCTCTTGGAAAAATGTGTAACCAAAATACTTGGAAGTGAAGGATTTTTTATAAGGAAATTAATATTATAGGAATTAACACTAATTTTTGAAGAATAAATACAATATTACAGAGATAAATCTATTCTATAATGCATTAAAATTATAAAAACTCCTCCCACCAACCATGAGGTCATGGTATGCTTGTGAAGGATTTCAACAAGATAGAATTAACATTCTAACTACTGAATTGAAAATATGAACAATTCCTTAGCCACTCGAGAGAAAGAGATGATAGCCTAAGGAGTTATAAAACACACCACAACTGAGTAAAGATGAAAAAGAAAAAAACACTTAAGAAGGTGCCTTGAATAGAAATCTCTTCAAGTGGGCCCTAAATTTAAGAGGGCTGATGAACCCATATAAAATATCTTATCTCAACTCAAAGGAACATTAACTTTATTTCACAAACAAACTATTTATATGTATAATGTCTAATACATAGATTTTGTACTTATAACCCTAACTGTGTGAAATCCAGAATATACCCAAACTTAAGCTATAGATAAGAGTATTTATAATGGGAATTTCTTGGATCCCTCAAGTCTTCTAGGGAGTTTCCAGTATTGGTACAACTAATATTATTCCCATAATCACTAGCTTCCTCACCCCATGGATCTATCATTTTGGCAAGTTGCTAAGGAAACAAATTTTGGGGCACACTATCCTTCTTCATTGGTGTAGTCAATGGCATGATGTAGAGGGTTTGTGGGTCCATCTTCCTCCTTTATAAACCAACATGATGGGCTACTATGGATTGTAGTTCCATCTTGATCTTTTCTTAGGTTAAAAAATTGTTGAAAGTGAATGTTCATGGGCCCATTGTCTTTCTTGGACGAGCTACAATAGTGGGTCAAGTCTACATTTCCTAGTCCTTGATGAATAATTACCACTTGTCATTTAGGTCCTTTACTAACATTATGATTCTATAGAGTCTACATAGTAGAAGGGATTTTGTAGCCTATTCAAGTCCTTTTAACGTATAAGTGTTTGTGAGAAGACATTTAGTGTTGATGAAACAATTACATAATCATTCTATAGTAATAACACTCCATAGCCATTAAAAAAATCATTCATAACTCATTAGAATATCTATCACTATCAACCATTCATCAACGTTTAAGAAAATTTACATTTTAAACCTCATAAAATATTTCCAAAATAAACATTACAAGTAATTAATCAATAAACTATTAATGTCTAGAAAACTGGTCAATGCAATATGTACCGAGCTTAAAAGGGGCAATGTCCAAGGTTTTTGGAGAGGTAAATTTCCATAAAAGATGAAAAACTAGACCAATTTTAGGGCTCATAAAACTCCCCAACTTGAATGTTTGCACACCTTTTATGAAAAAAAAGAAAGAAAAAAATGGATAGGACTACTAGTTATCATCTCTTGACTACCCCTCCTACTGTTGAATTCTACCTTCACTAGATATTGTATAATTTCCCTGTGGTTCTACAATTGTGGCTACATTTTATGGGTCTTCCCTTATTTATGTCATTGCTTCTTCTTTTGTTCCCTTCTTTTCCTTTTCATATTAATATGAATTTGAAAGGTGTTGTCAAGTGTTTCTTACCACATTGATTGTGAGGGGTACTAGTTGCCCTTATAGTGATATGTTGATCTCAGTATCCCTCTTTGATATTAGGCAGTCCTCTCTAAAGCCATAAGAAAGCATTTGTATTTTAGTTACAAGGAATAAACTCTTGTAGTTGGTATACAAGCTCTTATTAACATACTCTATAACATGTTCACTCATGTCCATTTATCTTATCACGTCTTTAGTCTTCTCTCCAGACTCTTGTAGATACTTAACCATCTCAATTTTTAGCTCAACATTATCATTCAATAGTGATTCTAAACTAAAAGAATATTTGAAAGAGGTAGGCAAAAAAAATTCATGCAATGACTTAATTACTTGTTGGTGCTTTTGAATGGATATGATGCCCTCTCCTCATGCTTAAGATTTACTTTTCCACGTAGTTGTTTCACCCTTAGCAATCTACAGTTCCTTCATTATCTCTTTAATCTATGAATATTTACATATTCTTTATCTTCAATAATGGAGATATTGAACCTTGGTGGAGTAATGGAGTCCTCCCATCAAAGCGAATCCTCAACATATATTGGCTCCACATCCTTCATTGAAGAACCCTCTTTAGTAACTTTAGGAATCTTCATTTTTGGTTCTCCAAGAGGCTAGGGAATCCTCTACTTGGTTCTTCATCATGTGATGCTACTGGGTTTTGCTACTTCTATAGTAGTAGGCATCAAATTTGTAGTGGAAGATGTAGGCTCTACAATATATACACTTTTTGTGTCACCTCCTCAATGATTCTTTCTGGTTCTTGTACTCTAACTTGTACACCTTCTCTAGCTTGGGTATTGGTGAATTAATCCTAGGTTAAATATGGTTTCTTTCTTTGTAAGGCATCCACAATTAAAAACTTAATTACCTTGCAGTGTGCCAAAGCACATTTTCTACCATATTTCACTTCTACATTGATTTTTTGTATTTATTATAACAAGAAAAATGGTATGTTGATGAGTCTTTGGTGCTTCAGGTGATTTAGGAACTTGAAATGGTAGGAAATTAGAATGTTGTGCCTATCTCATAAGTGATATGATGGATAACATGCAGGGCTATCTCATCCCATAGTATCAATAGTCTCTATTTTAATTCCTTTTCCAGTGTCCATGCTCATTTCACCAACATGTAAGAAGGTTTTTTTAGCATCATGGGCCTCTAACTTTTTATTGAACCAACATTGTCCTATTGTTGAAAGTCTAGTCACCTAAGAAATGGACTCCTCAATGACTTCCATAACCAACTCCTAAATTGTGGAAGAATTTATGTGGAAATGTTGGGAAAATTATAGAGAAATTGCATCATGTACCCTTGAAATTGGTTGAAAATGTCATCCATTGTGCTTGCTCAAAGATCCACAACACTATAGTATTGTTGTGGACAAGGTATGTGTTTAAATTTTTAGGTTTGTTTTGTCCTTCACCCATCATTGTTGTTGAATTCTATTCTCTATCTACTACTCAATAATGCCACTCAACCATTATTCATCTCTTCTTTCAAACTATATATTGACTCTTCAGTGCCACATTAAAATGATACAATTAATTCTACAATGTTGCATATAGGATTTGAAATTGGCCATTACCATCTCAATTTGCAAAATTTCACTTAAGATCAATTGTAGAGATTGGGAAGTTGGTGAACCTTTAGTTCCCATAATTGTTAATTAGTATTGTAATATTTAATTTCCATGTCAAATTACTATATTCATAGCATTAAAATGTCATTAACTCATCACTTGTCATAAATCAGTCAATCAATATCCCTCACATCAACTTTTCAATGCCATCCATTTATAGATTCGATGACCTATTGATATGACCACATCTATTGATTATTGAGGTGGGATAATTGGAAGTGCAATGTTTTTTCAACTTATTCAAAACAAAGGTTGACAAATCCCTCCCCATCCCCCAACCAACTAAAGATGTGTCTATCCTTGGGAAACAAAGTATAATGTAATGGTTGAGGAATACAGGAGGTGGGTGGGAAAGATTTTATAAATGTAGCCACTACATAGTAATTAATAATTAGCATGCAAATTGATTCAACAACATTCAAAGGAAATGTGGAAAATAATACATGAGATACATGTAGTTGTTGAAGGTAGTGATGATAATGGATGGAATTCCTTAGCAACATGACTTTGTAGTAGTAATAACTTGTGCATGAATATTCTATAATGGTAGAAAAAATATTTTGGAACTTAGTGACACTATTGAAATTGGTAGGAAATGGAAGGTGTTGAAAAGTAAAACATAGTTTTTCTTTTTCTTTTTCATGGTGGATAACTCACCAATGAGCTAGTTTTCAATTTATTCACTGCCCTATGGTACCCCCATGGAATTTTTACCATAAAAAAATATTTTAGGATAGGAGAACTCACCAACAAGCTAGTTTTCAAGATCTCCTCTGTCTTATGATTCCCAAATAGGATTTTCATCATAAGTAATTATTAGTTTTCTATTTGTATTATTATTTTTTTTTATTTTTTTTTCCTTTTCTAGCAATATAGCAATAAAAAGTTCATTACTTTGTATGAGGTTAGTGGTGACCTCAATCACATTCATGTGTTGTTCTTGAAGAAAGATTCCAATCTACTAAATTCCTTTTGGCAATAACCTACAAGCATAACATTTGGCGCTCAAATGTCCAATGAGTAGTATTAACACAATGGGTGGAGACTTCTTAACTTTTCTAGCCTCTATGATCTCCTAAAACCAGGTATCTCTCATCCAAGGTATAAAATTCCTCTTTTGTGATGTTAATTTTATTAGTTTCCATATTGGTACAAGGTTAGCTAGGGACAATGTGGCATGAGAAGTGTATAACATGGACATGAGAGTGATTAAATGTAATAGAATGAATGATTATGAGAGGGTTGAGGGAATAATGATTGACATTTATTTTTACATGAGAATGAAGTACACTTACACTTATCCATAATGATTGTACTCAATCCATGCTTTAAATACTACATGAGATCATTTCCCCATCAACTTCTACATACATTTAATGATTGGGTTTACTAGTCAATGAAGGTAAATGGGTTCTTTTAAAGCACATGATGGAAAAAGATATGTGATATTATGCTAACACTTGGAAATGAAGGATCACTTTTCCATAGGCCCCCTTTCCTCTTCCCCTGCAGTGTAATCATAGCCCCTCTCATACTCTCCATTTCCAAATTGGATTGTTATGTATTATATTCCAACACTACTATTTACATATCTTGAGTTCATCATTGAAATCCCACCACATGGTCTATATAAGTATTTTTGCATCATCTACATAACGAGACATTAACTAGTTGGGTCTTGTCCTTAAGCTATGAACTAGGAATCCATATAACCTTTTTACATCACTTATACATGGGGTCATTTATTTAATCTCACATGGCTTGATACTTGTCATTATAACCATGCATTTTAAAGTTATACAAAATTTGGTCCAATTCATTACAAAGGTAAAAATTGGGGTATTACAAGCACTTGGACATTGCAATTTTTCATGGATATGCTCTTGAATGTGAGGAAGGTGGGATTTAGGACGAGGCCATTGTCATTAATGACTCTGAGTGACCATTGAACTCTTCTAGCTTCTACACTTTTTTTTCTTTTTAGTATATATTTCTATTAGTAGAACTTATGGGCATCATGGACTAAGGATACCAACTCCATCTCCTGAAATTGATCTGGTTACTCTAATTATTAGTGTTTTGTCAAAATTGCTAGAGTTGGCCTTTATTTTTTGAAATTCTTGAGATGTTAACTACCTTTTTTCATCTTTGAGTGTTATACATTGTTAGGGACCTAACCCCTCACGTAGGTAGAATAATATATTTCCATGTAATAAAGGCCAATATTAATGAGGCCTAGCAATAAGGAAGAATAAGTCAAAGGTAAGAAGACCTAATAGAAGCTTCCGCTTCTAGAAGGATCTTCCTCTAGATTGTTCTTTTGGATAAAAATATTTAGTATAAATAAGAGTAGAGGGTATGAGAAGTTTTGTCTTGGATATTATTGTAATAGAGCTCTGCTCTGTTGGAGGTTTCCCCCTCGAAGAGGCAAGTGAAAATTTCTCTCAGTAATCAAAGCTCTCTTTCTGGTGTTATTCTGGTATTATTGTGGTATTTTTCTAGTTATATCATTGTTTCTTTGGAATTTTTAACTAATTATTTTTGTTCTGCATAATATTTTATATCTGGAATACTACAAGTGGTATCAGAGCACCTTCCTCGATAGAAAATTGTGGGTTAATTTTTTTTTTCCAACGTAGAGACGTATTCCAGTGTCTTAAAGCTACAAAGATTTGTCGTTACATGCATAAACCCGCGATCGAGGATTCATACATGAAGGAAATACAAGTGGTACTTAAGCGCACATATGTTGGCCACCCTTGTAACCCTTGTTGGTACCCCTTCGAGTGGTAGTGCATCAAACATCACCTGTATATGAATCTACCTAGATCTCCTTAAGCCCTCCATAGATAAATTGATCGGTCACCTGACTGCTATAGTGCCACCGAGAAAAGCACTTGGGAAGATACTCTCTAGTACCTGGGTAGTTGGGTAGTGCTACTAAGGGCACGGTATAGCCTCCTTAGTTGGTTCCCTAAGATATTGGATTGATTACTACTGTTGGATCATGTTGGCACCATTATTTGAGACTTATCCCATTGGATTCCTCTCTTTTCCCTTATCGCATTCATACCAATCATTTTTCAGTAAAAAAAATTTATCGTGGACCCGACTCGATTCCCTTCCAACACCCTTATTTTGGCCTTACCCCATTGGATTACTCTCGTCGCCCTAATATTTGTGATACACCTCACCCATAACCCATTTTTTGTGTGGTCCCACCTGTCCCTTCTCGTTTTCCCTCTCCATCATGGCCCACACCCATAGCCAAGACTTGGAAGCTCACTTCAATTCCTTGTACTATAATTTCATAGACACCCAACAAGAAGTGAGACAACTCAGTGCCAATGTTGCCACCATCAATAAAAACATGCATTCCTCCATATACGCCAAAATGGAGGACATCAAACAGGACCTCGCTCCCTAGCTTGAATCCTTCAATACCCAACTTTCCTCCTTCACTATGATGATCTGCACCAAGCTACATATTCCTCCAGATATTCCCTCCTCTGACCCACCTTTGCAAACCAAAGGTGAAACTTCATCTCATTCTCATAATTTTAAGCCCCGTCACTTTCAACATGACCTATGACTTCCATGTGTGGATGTGAACAAATTTGATGGCTTGAATCCCACTAGCTAGGTAACTCAAATGGAACATTATTTCTCTTTGTATATCATTACAGGTGAGTTGGATAAACTCTGGTATGGTGCGATCCATCTAAATCAAGAACGTTGGAAATGGTGGCAATGGAGGAAAAATGATCGCCAAGGGTATGTGGCTTGGACACAATTTGTGGCAGATATTTATGAACGCTTTGACACTAACACCAACCATTTAGGTTGTTTGAAAAATTTGAAACAATATGGCACATTGGAAGACTTTATAGCTGCTTTTGAGTTATTGGATTTTCGTATAGAGGGCATGTCTGATGCTTTTTTCCATGAATGCTTTATCAATGAACTCAAGGATGAGATTCGTGCCCATGTCCTCATGGATCGGCCTCATAGTTGGGTGGAAGCTACTAAAAGAGATAAGGAAGCAAAACAGGTTATCTCTTCTCAAACCTGAAAACCCTCCTTTCTTCCTCACACTAAACCAGTCACTCCAACTCCTCCTTCTACTCCACTCAAGATCTAGAAATTGACCAGGTCAAAAATGGATGAACACCAACTCAAAGGGATTTGTTATAATTGTGATGACAAATATTTTCCTAGGCACGAGTGTAAGGAACAAAATATTTTTATGGCCATCTTGGAGGATGTTTTCGAAGACAATGTTAAGGCTCCCCTTGTGGTCAAGTCACCTGAACCCACTGACATGACCCATCCCTCTGACCCTCCCAAAGTCGAACCGGTCATTTCCTCGAATGCTCTCACTGGCTTCTCTTCTCCCCAAACCCTCAAGTTGATTGGTTACATTAAGCATCGGAAGGTCATCATTCTTGTTGATAGTGGCAGCACCCATAATGTTATTCATCGTTGCATT
>JASDQU010242377.1:28305-42815 GCA_032191745.1 Picea mariana | reverse complement strand
CAGAAACACCCCCTCTCGAAACATCGTTCTCATCAAGGGCTGAAGTTGAAGTTGTAGCTGAAAGTGAAGCTGAAGATTTGTCACCAACAAATCAGCAAGCAACACTGAAGAACATTGAGGATCAAGGCAGTATAGCCTCGAACCGAGAAAACCTAGAAGAAGTTGTTTATCAGATCAATGGTCGGATAGTCACTAAGGAAGAGTGGGACGCTGTTCATATTGAGTGGAGGGAAAGAGCACATATGGAGAATCAAGGGGATAATGAAGAAGAGCTCTACCAAGAGAATCCACAGAACAACGAGGATCAGGTAAACAATGAAAACATTATCTCTACCTTGGTTTTTCCTATTTCTGATGTTCCCACACAAGGAATGGCTCCTATGAAAAACATACCTCTCTCGACTCTCCCAAATTTTCATGGATTATCTACTGAAGATCTGGATGAGTTTCTGTTTGAATTTGACATTTTGTGTAGAAGCTATGACTACACTACCACTGCGCAGAAGCTCAAACTGTTTCCAGCCACATTAAAAGGAAATGCATTAAGATGGTTCATGAGCCTTGGAGGGGAAAACATTTGAACATGGATACAAATGAGGCAGCTTTTCCTGCACAAATACCAAGACTAATTTCAAACAAGGGAACACAGAGAGGAGTTATTCAAAATGTCATAGAAGGAGGACGAGACCCTTGAAGACTTTGTGGAGCGACTCCAATACAATCTACAACGGTATGGCCATCCGGATGTGAGTAAGGACATTCTGAAAACCATTTTGCTAAAAGGAGTTAGAGAAGATTGCTTAGATATGTTGAATATGCTTGGTAAAGGAGATATATCTAAGGAATCCTATGAGGACATTGTAGACCTCTGCAAAAGATGTTCTCGAGGATCTACAAGGAATAAGCCAGCTACCAAGGATACTACTTTTTCAAGGGTACAAAAATCAGCAAATGGAGGAGCAACAAGAGCAGAAATAGGCAATCTGTTAGAAAGTTTCAAAACAGAGATGATTAACTCTTTTGCCTCACAAATGGATACTTTTCAGGTTAAATATAAATAATTAGAAACAATGCAAGAATTATGCATTTTCTGTCCAAAATGCAGGAAGAAACATCCACCAAGGGAGTGCCCACTGAACATTGTCCAGGTATGCCTTATTTGTGAACTAGGCCATGCCACTGACCAATGTCCTTCTCTACCAGGGGTAAAAGCATCAATGAAGGAAACTAATGAGGAAGTAGAAGTTGTTTATCTGATCACACAAAGGAGACAATGGCAACCAAGAGGTCAAGGTATGGATTCTTAATTCTCTCCTCCAGCATTTAATTATTGGAACAATCAACGACCATATGGCCAGTCCACTGCCCTCCCTCCAAATCAAATGCCACCCTCTTATTAGGATCCCAATGCATGGTTACCTATGGCCCAACAACCGAATCACTATGGGAAATGGAACCCATATGGGAGAGGTCCTCAACAACAACTCAGTTATCCAAGCCAACACCAACCAAACTTCTTTCAACAACAGTTCCAACCCCCATACCAGCAGCAACAGCTGCAATTGCCTCCCAATAACTCACCAAACAATCCTCCCTTACGACCTCAAATGCATGTGCAACCTAACCCAAACCCAAATAATAAGGCCATTCATAACATAGACATACTTAATGTGCTAGTCTCATCTATTACTCATATGCCTTGTGATGAAATACACTTAAGATCAAGGAGAACAATTGAGCCAATAGTTGAAGATGCTCCATCTTCAGAATTAGATAAGGAATCAGGGGAGAGACCATCTGCTGATACAAAAGAAATTGACCAACCCATTCTAGAATCAACAGACCCACCATTCCCTGAAAGACTGAAAATTACCAAGCCTGTGGAATTACCATCTTTCAATCTCCTTGGAGAATTGCAAAATCTGCACGTTAATATTCCACTACTGCAAGCAATAAGGGATGTCCCTATTTATGCCAAGACTGTGAGGGATATCTGCATCAGAAAACCAGGATGAAAACCTAAAGATCCCCTCACAGTGCATGTAGTGGGGGATTTGTCTGAGCTAATGCTAGGCAAAAATCCACCTATTAAATATGGTGACYCAGGAAACCCTATCGTCACAGTGAAAATCGAGAAAACATCTATTCAACATGTACTAGTTGATTTAGGGGMAGAAATTAACATCATGCCAATAGAAACTACACAGTTGTTGCAACTCGGAACAAAAATCCGACCTACTCCTACTGTTCTAGAATTAGCTGATCACTCTACCATCAGACCAGAAGGAGTAATCGATGACTTAGTTATTTCAATAGACTCATGGGAGTATCCTGCTGATTTTGTYGTGTTGCAGCCCAAATCCAGTTTGGGAGGCCATCCTCTAATCCTGGGATGACCATGGTTAGCCACAACTGACGCCTTCATAGGTTGTCGATCTGGTTCTATGACCATCTATGATGGTTACGAAACAAAAAAACTTACCCTGTATCCTCATGCTACATCCAATGCAGAACCTAAAAACTCTCTATGGATGGACACTAAGGTTGAAAGTGCTCTGCCTATGCTAACTATAGGAAAGGCCCTGAGTTTCAAGGACAAGACAGAGGATGAGTTAATCAATTGTTTTATTTGTGACCCCTCTATTGTTACACAACACACACACCACCAATTGATCAGAGTTTTTGACCCTATGGCCCAGGAAGAAATGAACTCGAAAATGTTCTCAGAAACTGCTGACAATCAGAGTGATTCAGCTGTAACAATAGTCGTTGTAACAACAAATGCTGTAACAGTAGATGATGAAACAGTAACAACTGAATTATTTCCTAAAATTAGTTCCAAGAGTGTCGTTGTGGAAATCAAACTTGGAAAAACCTTGAACATCAATCCCGATCTCTCCAGCGCTGAAACTCGTCGACTGATGAATTTACTGATTGAACATAAAGAAGCATTTGCATAGGATTACATGGATATGAAAGGCATCCCCTCTAAGCTATGCACCCACCATATATACATCAAAGAAGAATGCTGACCCATTTGCCAACCGCAAAGGAGGATGAACCAAATCTTAAAGAAATTGTTAAAGAAGAACTTCAGAAACTTCTCAACGTCGGATTCATCTATCCTATATCAGACAGTGAGTGGGTATCACCATTGGTTATTGTGCCTAAAAATAATGGTAAGTGGAGAGTGTGTGTGGACTACCGAGCCCTGAATAAGGCAATGCAGAAGGATCATTTCCCTCTGCCATTTATTGATCAGGTTTTAGATAACTTAGCCGAAAAAAAATATTTTTCTGTCTTAGATGGATTCAGTGGCTATAACCAGATACAAATTGCCCCACAAGACCAAGATAAGACCACCTTTACCAGCCCTTGGGGAAAATTTTCCTACAAGGTTCTCCCATTTGGATTGTGTAATGCACCAGCCACTTTCCAGAGAGTTGTGATTGGTATTTTCTCTGATATGGTGAATGACTGTATGGAAATATTCATGGATGAATTTACACCTTATGGAATTGATTTCGAAGATGCTTTGTCTAATCTGGAAAAAATGCTCAAAAGATGTAAACAGTCTCATCTTTCTTTAAGTACAGAAAAGTTCCATATGATGATGCGCGAAGGGGTAGTGTTGGGACACTTCATCTCTTATGCAGAAATTCAGGTAGATCCAGCCAAAATCTAGGTAATTTTGGACATTCCAACTCCATCAACTCAGAAAGAGGTAAGAAGTTTTTTAGGACATGCTGGGTATTACAGGAGATTTATAAAAAAATTCTCTAAACTTGCCTCTCCATTGTTTTTCTTACTAACAAAAGATGTTAACTTTCGTTGGACTGACGACTGTGAATTGTCTTTTGCTGATCTTAAACAAAGATTGTCTACAGCTCCCATCTTTAGAGGGCCCAATTGGGCTCTGCCTTTTCACATTTCTTCAGATGCCTCAGACACTGCAATTGGTGCAGTACTAGGGAAACAGGAGGACAAAGAACCCTATGCTATCTACTATATCAACAAGAACATGGCTCCTGCTGAGTTAAATTACACAGTTGCTGAAAGAGAATTCTTGGCAGTAGTATATGTAATCAATAAATTCAGGTATTATGTAACTGGTTACCCAACTTTTATTCATACTAATCATACAGCCATAAAATATCTAATGAATAAACCTATTACTAATGCCTGAGTGATAAGATGGTTGTTACTACTGCAAGAATTTGACATCACTATAGTGGATAGACCAGAAAAATAAAATGTGGTTGCTGATTTTCTCTCGAGATTACATATAAATGATGATAATTCACCTGTAGACGATTCCTTTCCTGAAGAACATTTTTTTGCAGTATCTTCTCACTCACCCTAGTATGCAGACATTGCTAATTATCTGGTTGCAGGGAAGGTACCTCCCCATCTATCTCCTAGGGAAAGAAGGAAAATTATTCAAAAGAGTGCCAGGTACAGTTGGATAGGAGGATACCTCTTCTACACAGGCCTGGACCAAGAAATTAGGAGATGTGTGAGGGATGATGAGGTTTATGATCTGCTGAAAGCTTTCCATGATGGCCCTTGTGGGGGTCATTTTGCTGCAAAAAGGACTGGGCACAAAATTTTAAGGATGGGCTACTATTGGCCCAACATATTTCAAGATGCCAAGAATTATGTCTAAGCTTGTGATAGTTGCCAACGTATGGGTCAGCCAACTCACAGGGATGAGATGCCACTCCAGCCTCAGGTAGTGTTAGATCATTTTGAGAGATGGGCCATGGATTTTGTAGGACCCATTCACCCACCTTCCAATCATAAAGTCTATATATTGGTCTGTACAGATTACATGACCAAGTGGGTGGAGGAAAAAGCACTTATCAGAGCATCAGAAGAGGATGTCTTAGCATTCTTGTTTGAAAATATATTTGTTAGGTTTGGCATTCCCAGAGAACTGGTCACTAATGGAGGACCCCCTTTCACATCACATAAATTTGAGGCTCTACTCAGTAAATATCATGTTTTACATAGAATATATTCTCCATACCATCCACAAGGCAATGGCCAAGTGGAAAGCACCAACAAAGTTATCGAAGCCATTCTTACTAAAAAAGTGAGAGAAAATCGTAAGGAATGGTCTGACAGACTGGATGAAGCTCTATGAGCTTACCGAACTACTTGGAGGAGCATAATTGGTTTTTCTCCTTACGAGTTGGTATATGGAAAAATCCTTGTTTTTCCCATTGAATTCGAAATCAAAACCTTAAGAACTGCATCAACAGTCAACCTCGACTTGACTATGGCACATAAAGCCAGACTGCAGCAGCTCAATGAGATTGATGAAAAGCGTTTGTATGCCATCCATCAAACCACAATGATTCAACAACAAATAACAAAATGGCATGACCGAATCATTAAGAATAAATTATTTCAGAAAGGAGATTGGGCTCTGTTATATGATTCATGCTTTAAGGAATTTCAAGGTAAGCTGCGTACATGATGGCTAGGGCCTTGCGAGGTAGACATAGTCTCTCCCAATGGGACAGTCTGGTTGATTACTATTGATGGATCCAATACACACTTACATGCAAATGGTCATCGCCTGCGTCTGTATCAATGTCCACTATCCAAGGAAGAATTCAAAACTAGTTGTACAGCTGATACAGATTATCAAATCTTAAACGGAAAGGAGCTTGCTCCTTCCCCTTCTGAACTTTAGGACTTCTTTTGCTCAGACTTTGTATATAAATAATCTCAGCAAAATTTGCATTTCTCTGTTTTTAGTTGAAAATTTTCTATTTTCTTTATTATGCTAATAAAGCCTTGGAAGGTATCAAGTGATTCTATGTGTGCAGGTAAATTGATGAACAGGAGGAAACTATGAGTTCATAGAAGTTGAAAAACTTCCTAGAATCGAAGTAAGGTAGCATTTGGCTGATTTCAATGCTGTTACACCTTTT
This sequence comes from Picea mariana, assembly GCA_032191745.1. Classification (NCBI taxonomy): domain Eukaryota; kingdom Viridiplantae; phylum Streptophyta; class Pinopsida; order Pinales; family Pinaceae; genus Picea; species Picea mariana. The sequence goes on along the minus strand of JASDQU010242377.1, from coordinate 36,873 downwards.
CCCGATAAATTGGCCGATTTCAATGCTGTTACACCTTTTCCCGATAAATTGGCCAATTTCAATGCTGTTACACCATTTCTTGATAAATTGGTCGATTTCAATGCTGCTACACCTTTTTCCGATGAATTGACCGATTTCAATGCTACTACACCTTTTTCCGATGAACTGACTGCTTTCAATGCTGTTACACCTACCTCCGACATTTTTGAAAAAGAACCTGCTGATACACTAATTACTGTTATTCTTTCTTGCCACTTCACTCTTTCTTTTTGCCGATGTTGCGGCTCCAGCCCTCCAATCTTTCATGCAGCAACACCACTGATTAGACAATACTAATGCTTTCTATCTGAAAGTGTTGCTTCATGATGACGTGACTTCACATTGGGCGATATCCAGTTGGCTCACTACAGTAAGGACTACGACTCTGCACAAGTTGTCATTTCTCTCACGATCCTTCATCATGCCAGCTATTATGCGCCATTCCGACGACGGTTGGATTGTGCAGTTACTCCGAAAGGTCGTTATGTGCGCTAAGATTTTAGGTACGTGATTAATCCTACATGTTAAAGTAATGAAGATATAAAAGCACGATTTCCTATTAACTAATCGGTTACACCTGGAGCCAATCTGCTTAGTTGGGGGGGGGGAACATAAATCTAGTTGTTCATTTCGAAGTTTATACACACCTCCACCACCTTTCCACCCACACTTCTTTTAACTAAGACACTGTATTCTCTCTGCAAATCACGTTCGAGCTTATTGCATCTCTGATTTAGGTGATAGTTTCTCCTCCTACATGCTTGTAAATCTCAAGAAACATCATGGGAGGATCAGCTGTGAGACATGAACCCGCAACTCTGGACAATTTGCTGCTACACCCAGAGGCCTACCAAATATTTCTTCAGGCAAGCTGGATATCGTATTTTAAGAAGTTGAAAGAGTTTAGTGAGGATGAGGTATTGGAGTTTAGTCAAAATCTTACTAAAGGGTATTCAATGGTGAATGGGGTGAGGATTCCAGTAACAGAAGCAAGCATTGCTGCTATAACAGGGTTGCCAAGGACAGGAGACCGATGGTTTAACAGAAAAACACATCTCCCGGATGCACAGAAGGGGTTCCTCGTCAACACTGAGCGAGTTCAGACCAAGGGCATAGGTGTAGATGTCAATTCCTTACCAGAGCCATGGGGGAAAGTTGCAGAATTTCTTAAAAGGTACATCACCTGCGAAGGCCGATACCAAGTTGTTTATTTTTCTGATTTCATCTTATTATCACATCTGCGACATTAGAAATTGATAAACATTCCTTATTATCTCCTACAATCATTGCATAACATGGCCCGTTTTGTAAAAAAATCCAAGAGCCCCAAGAACTGTGTTTCTAATCACAGACTCATCGGCCTATTAATTCGTAGAGGTATGGGCATTTCCAATAACCCATTACCTACTGCAGCAACCCAGCCACAGTCTATAAATCTAGAAAGGATTGCACCAGTCCTTGAAACTGCAACCCATGCACCTCTTCCCGATCCTCTACCCTCAGCTGCAACAATAGTCCAAACACCTACTATCACTATCCGCAGAACGACTCAGAAAAGCAACCGTGTAACCCGAAGCCATCTTGGCACCAAACAAACAAGCCTCGATCCATCTTGGCACCAAATAGACAAGCCTCGGTGACTTTGCATTAAAACAAACTGTAGCTGTGGATAAACAAATAGATGAAGAGCCAACTACTCGACCACAATCACAACACTTGGTTGATACACCGATTATTGAAATTCAACCCCCTGCCTCTGACAAGAAACACCCTGCTCCTACCTTTGCATTACCTAAAAATCGAGCATGGATAGCACGGTCCACTATAACATCAAGATCGCTTGCCCCCTCTATTGAGGCACCAACCATCACACAGACCCCTCCTATTGTTGCTACAATCACACAGGATTCTCCTATTACTGCTACAGCCGATCAAGCACCTACTATCATTACCTATGCATCTTCGCAGAAAAGGAAACGTCTATTCAAAGGAAAACCTCAGAGATCCATTGATCAAATTGGATCAACATCAAATCAGAACCCTCTAGTTGCTGCAACAGAGAATTCTCCAGGGGTACGAATACCAGGTTTTACCTTATGCCCAGAACTGTAGGAAACTATCTTCTCCTTTCAAAATGAATGTACTCAATTTGCAGCAGAATCATCGATGCTGCATGATGATTCTGTGCATCTCATGTTAGTTGATGATATCCAGATCATCACCGACCCCAGTATACCAGAATATCCTCCTTGTGTGCTTGAGGAAGAACAACCTGTTCCTCCTATAGCAACGAAGAAGCAAACCACTACTTTCATTTCTACTTTACCCGGGAGAAAAACCAGGTCCACTAGGTCTGTCGAAGCTGCAATTGGAAGACAAGATATGGAGCAGGTTGTTCCTATTCTTCATCCACTATTCCCTATGGTTTATGTAGAGACAGTTCCACAAGAATCAAATGTCCACGTCGAGACTGATCCATAAGAACCAGTCCTGACAGATACAACTGTTACACCAGAACTAGTTGCTCCACAGAAGATTGTCCTACCAGAGCTAGTAATATTGGAACCAACTGACAATGTCGAGACTGCTCCACAAGAACCAGTCTTGACAGACACAGATGTTCCCCAAGCACCAACTGTCCATGTCAATACTGATCCACAAGAACCAATCTTGACGGACATAGCTGTTACACAAGAATCAGCTCCACAGCATGTTAAGGATGTACCACTTGCACAATTGTTTGCCCAAATAGAGCATAAGATAAAAAATACAGAAAATTCCAGGATCGTTGCACTGAAAATAGAGAATGCTAACCTCAAGGATGAATTAAAAACCCTGAAACAAGAGGTGGAAGATGCCCGATAGAAGAATCCAGAGAGAATAACCATGGACATCCTAGCACTGACAAAAGTTGTTTTGGGTAGAAACAAAGAACTAATGTGTTCTGAGTGTGGCAACATTTACTATGAGGCAGGATATGAGGCAGTCAAAGTTCCAGTTGCTACAGGACCAACAAATGTATCAATCAAGATTGAACATGGACTTCCTGCTACACAAACATAAGTAAAACAGAGGAGATCTCATCGTCATAAATCAGCTCCTGGTATACCAGAATCTTGCAAACAAGAACCTCTGTTTTCTTCACGAGTTGTTACTCGAACAACTCAAACTGATCCTGTTCTCAAGCATAAAGAAACCCAAACAGATTGTTGACTCAACAGATTTTCTTTTTGACACAGCATTCTACATTACCGACACTTAGAAATTTCTCTTCAAAATTTTTCACTGGAGGAGATATTGATCTACTTCAGCTACAAAATAAGGTTTGAATGTGTTTTGCATGAGGACATGCAATGTCTTCAGTTGGGGGGTATGTTAGGGCCCTGGAATGTCCCTTTTTCACTACACCTTTTGATCATTCAACCTTCTCATTCCTAAGCTAAATGACTATTATAATGAGCACCAAGACCCTTTTTCCCAAGGTACGAACTATTCATCTTGCTTTTATGTTTTCATTTACTTAGCATGTTTGATTGATAACATTCACATATTTTACCCATTAAATAATTTAACTAATGATCAAAGTGTTAGAACAACCCATTTCAAGAACCTCGCTGTTGTCACAGCTATGCGCAATTCCTGGAAGTTATTACAGGACTTCTGCAACAGATGCCCATCAATCCTAGAAGCTGTTACACAACTGCTACGACATAAGCCTGTTAATCTCGGAAGATGTTACAATAGACTCCACCAGTGCTGCTGTGATACGACTACTGCAACACCTGCTGATTAGAATGCTGGCTCATGATGTTGATGAAGGAGAATTCAAGATTTTGTATTAATGATATCTAACAAACAACCTGAAAATCGGGGATTCTCACGACTGCTTTGTTTCTGAACACTGATTGACTTTGACTTTAAATAGCAGAGCTTTTGTAATGTAAAGGGTTGTTAGTCTTTTTGCTTGAACTGAAGAAAGGAACGATTATTGTACACATACATCTTTTTGGCAATTTAATGAAGAAGTGGATTGAATTTCTTTAGTATACTATAAATTATCTTTTGAGTGGATTTAGTGAGAAGGAAAGGGCCCACCTTCCTCACCGATTCCCCTCTGTTTTGAATTCTAGATCTAGTCGTTTTCATTGCGAATGGTTTAACTGTTAGATATTTCTGAATACAACTGTTGTTACAGTTTAGTTCCTTCTTGGTAAATGCGCATAAACTTGTCTCATGAGAATTAGAAGTCAGTTGTTGAACATGGATGGAGAACTGCTTTTCCTTTTTCTGCATTAGGTTAAAAGCTTGTTTTGGAGAATTAAAAGTGTGAAGTAGCTTCTTGCAATAAGTATATTTCACTTCAGCAATAATATAGAATTTCTTCCTGTAAAAGTAAATTAGAAAGTTAGATTAAGGTAGGCAATTCATGGTCTTTGTAGATTCATCAGTTTAGATTGCAATTATGATTTTAATTCTGTAGCACTCCAACTGTATCATCACAATTGTGTTAGCAATATTGTTTGTTTGATTTTGTCAAAATAACTTCCCTACTACAATTAGATTAGAGATGCTTGCATAATCTAGCATAGACTGTGCAGAATTATCTTGAAATAACAGACTTCCCTAGGTTGACAATTCATATTGAACACTTTGATTTTCCATTCAATTAGACAATTAAAGTGCCCAACATTATTCAGGGACCAGAAGGGAAGTATGTGGTAACTTCCAAGTGGATCTATAAGATCAAGCATGCAGTTGATGGAAGTGTTGAGAAATACAAAATGAGATATATAGCCAGAGGTTTCTCACAAACAGAGGGAGTTGTCTATGATGAGACACTTGATCCAGTAAAACCAATACACTTCCATCCATACTACCATCCATGAGTTGGAAACTATATCAAATAGATAGATTCTTGATGAGTTTGGATTTAATCAAGAGTGTTGTTGATCCAAACCTATATTATTATATTGTTGGTGATGAGAGCCTGATTTTGATGACTTATTTAGAAAGCCTTGTTGTTGGATACAAGTAATTCTTGACTTCTGAATTTGAGATGAAGAATATGAGTATGATGCACTACTTCTTAGGACAAGAAGTATGACAGAGGACCGATGATATTTTCCTGAGTCAAGGAAAATATACAGTGAAAATATTAAAAAAAAAAAAGGTTCAAGTATGACAGAATGCAAAATCCACCATGATGGATTTAAAGAAAAATATCGATGATGATTCAAACGAGACTGATCCACAGCTGATTGGATCACTAATGTATCTAGTTAACACTGGACTTGATTCATGCCATGCAATGAATGTGCTTAGTCATTTCATGAGTCAACCGAGACAGACTCACTAGACAACAATAAAACATGTATTAATATATATACGAGTCACAGTTGGATATGGCCTGAGATATGCCTCTAGTGTGAACTTGAGTTTACAGGATATGTCGATTCAGATTGAGCAGAAAATACAGTGGACCAGAAGAGAACATCTTATTGATGTTCTACCGTGAATTTTGCCATGGTTTCCTGATGCAGAAGGAAACAAAACTCTGTGGCCTTGAGTACCACAGAGGCAAAGTATATAGCATCGAGTGTGCAAAGAAATGTGGCTTCACAAGCTTCTGACAGATTTACTTGACCATGAGATGGATCCTATGATGATAACCAAGAGCCGTGTGTAAATATCCTTGAGAACCCAATGTTTCCTGATGGATAGAAACATGATTAGATGAAATATCCTTATATCAAAGATATGATGCAGAGGAAAATTGTACACATGCAGTACCTTCCTACACATGAGAAAATTGCAGACATCTTCACCAAACTAACTTGGTGAAGAATGCCTCCCTAGCTGAGAGGGAGTGTTGATGACTCCAGCCAAGACAAAATTCAAAGTACATCCGTGTGAGACTTGGCATGATGAAGAATGCCTCCCTAGATGAGAGGGAGTGTTTATGATTGCATCTATGTGAGACATTATCCATCTTACAAACCTGTGAGATGTGGATCATTGTAGCTATGTGATACTTTCTCCAGCTTACAAACATGAGATAAAGCCCCTAAGAAGGGTACATGGTTCCTATCTGAGACAGAGCTGGAGCATACAGATGACCTCCTCCATTCAGAGAGTTAAGAAGAAATCTAGATGATTATCCTATGGGAAAGGTGATCTGCTTAGTTAGATGTGCCTATGGCTGAGCACAAGGTGAACGTGTGAAATCCCAAAGTGATGGGTGCATATTCATGAGAACAATAATGAATATGATGTATTAGCCTCCTCTGAGTAGCAGAGTTGATGAGAAACTCCATATGACTCTCATGTGTGATGCAGTGGGAAAGAAGATCTGTTGAGTGGACATGCCTGTGGACGAGCACAAGTGAACGTGTGAAGAACTGGTTCTTCTGTGTAATGCAGTGAGCTAGAGATATGGACATCCCTATGGATGTGCCCCTAGTGGATGAACACTAGTGTGTGTATCAGATCCCTTGCTATATTTTTCAAGAGTCAAACTTGCCTATAACCCTAATTGTAATGTAAAGGGTACAGGTCAGCCCCACCTTAATGTGATTAGTAATAAATGTAAAAGAAAATTAATCTGGTTAATATTAATTATAATGTGACGTAGAGAGGTCGGCCTTGTTGTGCCAATAAACACTTCTGTTGATAGGACAATTCTAGTATAAGTAAAGGTAAATTCCCAATTGAGGAAACACATCCTACACACAAGTTTGGAAATTTCAGCAAGTACATCCTCTTGGGAAAAGTGCGCACCTTTCTTGGGCGCTAGTCTTCTAGCATTTGAGCACCCTCTTGTGTGCTAAGTCTTATTGGTGGTGAAGGTCTTTCTCTTGAAGAATATATCAAAGGATTTGGATGGGTTTTCTTCCCTTGTTGAGAAGGGTTTCCAGGGATACTTCTTGTGTTCTTGTGCATGGTGTTTCTTCTTGTGATCTTGGTTGTTGTAACATTATTGTTTATGGTTAAGCCAAATGAAAAAATGGAATGAACTACATGCTTAACCTAGCTTATTGAAAAATCAACTGAAAGTTGATTAGGAATTTCAATAGTATTTGTGCACCCATACTAGATACTATAAAGAAGGAGTGTGTTTATTTTGACTGGACAAAAGAAGTCGAGAAAGGATTTAGAGTGTTGAAAGAAAAGATAATAGAACAACCTATTTTAGTTCTGCCATACTTTAAGAAGAATTTCCAGGTCAATTGTGATGCAAGTGGAGTGGCCATTGGAGCAGTTTTAAGTCAAGATGATAAGTCTGTGGCTTATTTCAGTGAGAAACTGAATGATGCTAAGAAGAAGTATTCAACATATGACAAGGAATTTTATGCTATAATTCAAGCTTTGAAAAAATGGAGACATTATCTCATGCCAAAGGAGTTTATTCTGTATACTAAGAATCATGCTTTGCAGTTCATAACGAGACAAGAGAAATTGAACCAGAGACATGCCAAATGGGTAGAATTCATGCAAGATTTTACTTTTGTCATTAAGCATAATAATGGGAGTGCTAACAAAGTTGCATATGCTTTGAGCATGAGATGTTTAATCTTGCAGGAATTCCAAGTGGAGACTTTGGGATTTGAACACCTCAAGGAGATGTACTAGGAAGACCCAGACTTCAAGGAAGCTTACGAAGCATGTGAAAATCCTTTTTTGAGGGATAGAAATCAATGGATAAAATATATGATCCAAGAAGGGATATTATTCAAAGGAATCTGATTGTGTATTCTAAGATGCTCAATGAGGGACAATTTGTTGAAGGAGAAACATAGTGGAGGATTGGTTGGACACTTTGGCCATGATAAAACATATGCGCAGTTGATTTCTTCATACTATTGGCCAGGCATGAGGTCTAATGTGAATAAGTTCGTGGACAGATGCAGAATTTTCCAATATTCTAAAGGAAAGCAACAAAACACATGATTGTATCAACCATTTCCTATTCTAGACAGGCCGTGGGATGTTGTAAGTATGGATTTTGTTTTGGGATTGCCAAGAACCCAGATGGGAAATGATTCAATCTTTGTGGTGGTTGAAATTTTTTCAAAAATGGCACAATTTATACCATGTCACAAAACTAGTGATGCTACCCACATAGTGAATCTGTTTTTCAAGGATATTGTGAGATTGCATGGGTTACCCAGGAGTATAGTATCAGACAAAGATACCAAATTCGTGGGACATTTTTGGAGGAATTTGTGGAAAAGGTTGGGAACAAATTCATCTTTTAGTTCAACATATCATCCTCAGACATATGGACATACTAAGGTAGTGAATAGAAGCTTAGGGAATATTCTAAGGAGTTTGGTAATTGAACATAACAATCAGTGGGATCAAGTTTTTCCTCAAGCAGAGTTTGCATATAAAGACTCACCAAACATAAGTATGGGTAAGAGTCCATTCTAGATAGTATATGGAATGCATCCAAGAGGAATTTCAGAATTGAGAGATTTGGGACAGATTGAATTTCGAAGTGCAGGAGCAGAGGATTTTGCTGCAGAGATG
>JASDQU010242377.1:0-28285 GCA_032191745.1 Picea mariana | reverse complement strand
TATATAGCATCGAGTGTGCAAAGAAATGTGGCTTCACAAGCTTCTGACAGATTTACTTGACCATGAGATGGATCCTATGATGATAACCAAGAGCCGTGTGTAAATATCCTTGAGAACCCAATGTTTCCTGATGGATAGAAACATGATTAGATGAAATATCCTTATATCAAAGATATGATGCAGAGGAAAATTGTACACATGCAGTACCTTCCTACACATGAGAAAATTGCAGACATCTTCACCAAACTAACTTGGTGAAGAATGCCTCCCTAGCTGAGAGGGAGTGTTGATGACTCCAGCCAAGACAAAATTCAAAGTACATCCGTGTGAGACTTGGCATGATGAAGAATGCCTCCCTAGATGAGAGGGAGTGTTTATGATTGCATCTATGTGAGACATTATCCATCTTACAAACCTGTGAGATGTGGATCATTGTAGCTATGTGATACTTTCTCCAGCTTACAAACATGAGATAAAGCCCCTAAGAAGGGTACATGGTTCCTATCTGAGACAGAGCTGGAGCATACAGATGACCTCCTCCATTCAGAGAGTTAAGAAGAAATCTAGATGATTATCCTATGGGAAAGGTGATCTGCTTAGTTAGATGTGCCTATGGCTGAGCACAAGGTGAACGTGTGAAATCCCAAAGTGATGGGTGCATATTCATGAGAACAATAATGAATATGATGTATTAGCCTCCTCTGAGTAGCAGAGTTGATGAGAAACTCCATATGACTCTCATGTGTGATGCAGTGGGAAAGAAGATCTGTTGAGTGGACATGCCTGTGGACGAGCACAAGTGAACGTGTGAAGAACTGGTTCTTCTGTGTAATGCAGTGAGCTAGAGATATGGACATCCCTATGGATGTGCCCCTAGTGGATGAACACTAGTGTGTGTATCAGATCCCTTGCTATATTTTTCAAGAGTCAAACTTGCCTATAACCCTAATTGTAATGTAAAGGGTACAGGTCAGCCCCACCTTAATGTGATTAGTAATAAATGTAAAAGAAAATTAATCTGGTTAATATTAATTATAATGTGACGTAGAGAGGTCGGCCTTGTTGTGCCAATAAACACTTCTGTTGATAGGACAATTCTAGTATAAGTAAAGGTAAATTCCCAATTGAGGAAACACATCCTACACACAAGTTTGGAAATTTCAGCAAGTACATCCTCTTGGGAAAAGTGCGCACCTTTCTTGGGCGCTAGTCTTCTAGCATTTGAGCACCCTCTTGTGTGCTAAGTCTTATTGGTGGTGAAGGTCTTTCTCTTGAAGAATATATCAAAGGATTTGGATGGGTTTTCTTCCCTTGTTGAGAAGGGTTTCCAGGGATACTTCTTGTGTTCTTGTGCATGGTGTTTCTTCTTGTGATCTTGGTTGTTGTAACATTATTGTTTATGGTTAAGCCAAATGAAAAAATGGAATGAACTACATGCTTAACCTAGCTTATTGAAAAATCAACTGAAAGTTGATTAGGAATTTCAATAGTATTTGTGCACCCATACTAGATACTATAAAGAAGGAGTGTGTTTATTTTGACTGGACAAAAGAAGTCGAGAAAGGATTTAGAGTGTTGAAAGAAAAGATAATAGAACAACCTATTTTAGTTCTGCCATACTTTAAGAAGAATTTCCAGGTCAATTGTGATGCAAGTGGAGTGGCCATTGGAGCAGTTTTAAGTCAAGATGATAAGTCTGTGGCTTATTTCAGTGAGAAACTGAATGATGCTAAGAAGAAGTATTCAACATATGACAAGGAATTTTATGCTATAATTCAAGCTTTGAAAAAATGGAGACATTATCTCATGCCAAAGGAGTTTATTCTGTATACTAAGAATCATGCTTTGCAGTTCATAACGAGACAAGAGAAATTGAACCAGAGACATGCCAAATGGGTAGAATTCATGCAAGATTTTACTTTTGTCATTAAGCATAATAATGGGAGTGCTAACAAAGTTGCATATGCTTTGAGCATGAGATGTTTAATCTTGCAGGAATTCCAAGTGGAGACTTTGGGATTTGAACACCTCAAGGAGATGTACTAGGAAGACCCAGACTTCAAGGAAGCTTACGAAGCATGTGAAAATCCTTTTTTGAGGGATAGAAATCAATGGATAAAATATATGATCCAAGAAGGGATATTATTCAAAGGAATCTGATTGTGTATTCTAAGATGCTCAATGAGGGACAATTTGTTGAAGGAGAAACATAGTGGAGGATTGGTTGGACACTTTGGCCATGATAAAACATATGCGCAGTTGATTTCTTCATACTATTGGCCAGGCATGAGGTCTAATGTGAATAAGTTCGTGGACAGATGCAGAATTTTCCAATATTCTAAAGGAAAGCAACAAAACACATGATTGTATCAACCATTTCCTATTCTAGACAGGCCGTGGGATGTTGTAAGTATGGATTTTGTTTTGGGATTGCCAAGAACCCAGATGGGAAATGATTCAATCTTTGTGGTGGTTGAAATTTTTTCAAAAATGGCACAATTTATACCATGTCACAAAACTAGTGATGCTACCCACATAGTGAATCTGTTTTTCAAGGATATTGTGAGATTGCATGGGTTACCCAGGAGTATAGTATCAGACAAAGATACCAAATTCGTGGGACATTTTTGGAGGAATTTGTGGAAAAGGTTGGGAACAAATTCATCTTTTAGTTCAACATATCATCCTCAGACATATGGACATACTAAGGTAGTGAATAGAAGCTTAGGGAATATTCTAAGGAGTTTGGTAATTGAACATAACAATCAGTGGGATCAAGTTTTTCCTCAAGCAGAGTTTGCATATAAAGACTCACCAAACATAAGTATGGGTAAGAGTCCATTCTAGATAGTATATGGAATGCATCCAAGAGGAATTTCAGAATTGAGAGATTTGGGACAGATTGAATTTCGAAGTGCAGGAGCAGAGGATTTTGCTGCAGAGATGMAGAAGTTGCATGATCAAATCAAAAGACAACTACAAGATAACAACCATAGATACAAGATTAGAGTAGACCAGAGAAGAAAATACGTGAATTTTGAAATTGGAGATCAATTCTTGGCCCACCTGAGGAAGGAAATAYTTCCAAGAGGAAAATATAATAAGCTTAAGATGAAGAAGATAGGCCCTTGTAAAATTGTCAGAAAATTTGCTACAAATTCTTATGAGATTGAACTACTAGAAGACATTGGAATTTCACCAATATTCAATGTAGCAGACTTATACCCTTATAAGATGGATGAGACAGAAGGGAAAAATGATCAAGAGAAGATTCAGTAGAAGCGATAGATGCCCATAGCAGAGAAGCCGTAGATAGAGAAGATTTTGGATCAGAGAATTACCAAGAAAACTAGGAGGAAAGTTTACTATGAATATATGGTTAAATGGGATAATCATCTAGTGGAAGATGCCAGTTGGATAACTAAAACCTACATCCATAAGCATGGAAATATAGTGGAGGAGCTCATGGACAGGAGTCCGTGAATTTTTTTCTTCAAAGGAGTATGACGCGGGAGCATCACCGTTGTCAATTAATGAGGCAAGGTGGATGACGACTCAACATCCAACACAATGCACTAAACTGGTTTGGATTCCAAGAAGGGCACGCCACTTTAATTTTTGAAAGAAATGTAATTAAATATCTCGTAAGATCTTGAATCTTGAGCCATTGTATGTGCTCTAGGGGATTGTATTTTCCTTTAATGTTTGTAGGTTGTACACATTTTGAGCGCCGACTGATATCTAGATTGTAATAACTCATTTATTGTAATCAGCCTAGTAGTAAGATGCTTTAATTTTGATATGAAAGCACTAAGATAGTTTGGAGGGAAGGCTCGAGAAGCCCCCTCATGTATAAATCAAGGTAATCTTTGCCCAAGAGAGGTTGTTGTTGTTAGTAGTTGTTGAAAGCAGAAGTTGAAAGTTGTTGAGAGTTGTTGAAACCCTTGTAAATATTTGCTGAAGGAATGTATAAGAAGAGATTCTGCTTCCAGATTTATAAGCTTGCTTGTCTTTGGGTAACAGGGTAAATGCTATGTTATTTATCTCTGTGTTTTATGTGTGTGTATTCATCTAAATGGATTTTTGAATGAATCCTTAATGTTTATTTAAGTTTCAATTGTTTCTCTTCTGAAATCTCGATGCAAGGAGTGCACAATGCCCACGCAAAGAGTGCGGAAGACGAACCATTACAGGTTCAAAAGATTAGGAGAGATTGCGTAAGATTACGCAGAGTGAGTGAAAGGTGTGCACCTATACTCATAGGAGTATAAAATATCAGAGAGGAGACTAATGCAGAGAGTGCACAGAGTCAACACTTTGTTAAGTGTGAAAAAACGCTAAAAGGAGAGATAACTCAAGGAGTGCGTAGGAGACTTCTTTAAGTCCCAAGACAAGGAGGGAAGCACAAAGCGTGCGCCAAGGTTAGAGTCTTTCCAGAGAGAAGCGCAGGAGGGAAGTGTAAGGTGTGCACCAGAGTCTAATTCCTTTAAGCAAAAAAGCTTAAGGAAAAGAAATCTCTTTGTTTCAAAGTGAACGAACGAGATCTATTCAGGAGAAGTTAGAACTCCGCACAGTCGTCAGATCAAGGTAAGAAGCACGGACGCTAAACCCTCAAGTCCTTCAGACTTCACTTCTTAGACATTTTTTAATTATTTGTTGTAAAAGAGACAAAAGCCCCGAAGGCCCGGAGCCCTAGAGTGAATCTACACTGTATATCACTARGAGAAGTGTGAGTCATCAGATCTCCAAGTGGTTTGGAAATTCAACACTCTGGGAGAAGTTTGTTGTTGTTGCACATAGTGAAGAATTCCCCGAAGTCCCGAAGCCCAGAGTCAATATTGGTCATCCATTGATAGGGGAACGTGGACTGTAGATCTTCTACCTTCGCCAATTCGGGAGTCTAGGGGTGATTGGGAGATAAAAGTCTAGAAGCCCAGAGTTCTAGAGTGGATCACAACCATTTTCTATTGGAGAAGTGTGTACCGTTGATCCTTAAACCCTTCAGGAGTTCGCTAGTTCGACGTTCGAATGATTTGGAAGGTGTTGTGGTTAAAACTCCTGAAGCGAGAAGTTTCGGAGCGCCGGAGTCACAAATACCCAGATACTGCCAGTTCGGGAGTTCGCCAATTCAACATTCRAGAGATTTGGAGTGTGTTGAGGGAAAAATTCATGAAGGCTGAAGCTCCATAGCACCAAAGTTGTCACTTTCAAAATATTAAGCTCCGGGTTTTGGCCCAAGGTCACKTGAAGACTCCACTGGAGTAAAAATACCCTCACGAACCCAAATTTTTGCGCAGGTAAAGGAGAAAAGGCTTGTGGTAAAGAATTCTAAGGGTTTAGTGGAGACCTGAGAGCCACTTCGTCTCTTGTGTAAATCGATCCTAGACCGAGAGGTCGCATGAGCCCCAAGGGGGTTTTTCATCAAATTGGTGGAGCTCATAGACCATGAACTAGCTAGGAAGAGACAAATTGCACTTGAGGAAATCCCAGTATTGCATGGGGAGGCCTAAGAATTATACCTAGATGTGATAATAAAGATAAGAAAATTTATTAACTGATAAATTTTGATACCACTCAAATAAAACCACTTGAATATTATGACACATCTAAGGGCAACACATGACCATATTAGAGGAATGGAATTCTTCCTCAAAACTTTTATCAAATTTCTAGTAACAACAAAAATATAACCATAAGGCTCCCAAGCTTCCTTAACTTAGGACCTAATGACAAAGTTGAGGAACTCTACCTATAAAGTAACCTAATAGGGTTTGATACTAAACACCATTAAAAATAACAACATATTTCATTAACATGAATATCAATAGCAATTTTGATCAAAGGAATCTTAATACCTTGTGGTAGAGTCTCAAATAAAACTTGTGAGGGACCTTCAATGAAACCATTGCTTTCATTGATAATACATTTATAAATAAACCCTTGCAACATTTATATAGAAATGTCAAGTAGTGGGGTATTCATTTGTCCATCCAAGTGCAGTGGATTCAAACAAGGTGGCATGTTGTATTGTTGGTTGTGAGTTTGAAGGTTAACTTCTACTTAATTCATAAATATGCTTTCATAGGAAGAATCTCCCAATTGAGAAATTTTAGGGTGGGTGTGATCATGACGTTTGGGAAGATTTATTTGATTAATATTGATTAGCTACACCTCCTTGCTAGGATAAGAGGTTACACGACACTGCTAGTTGTGGTTGGTTAGGAAATAATTATTGGGGGGGTGCTTGATCCATGTGGGTGATTACCTTCTTAGCTACCCATCATTTCAACCTTCATTCATTTGTATTCAAATTTTTTTTGGGTAGTTATGAGTATGACCAAATTATCCATGTAATGCACAAGGTAATTTGTTCCTTAAACCATTGTTCTCCCATTGTTTTGGTTGATTATTGTTTCCAACATTCTAATTTTGGTTTCCTAGGTTGGCATTGCCCCTTTGTCCTTGTGGTGGGTTTTTTTCCTTTCTTTTTTTCATTATTCTATGGATTTGAAGGATTTATCATGTTCAGTTGCTCAAATGCTTGAGTTTTCTAAGTGGGTGAAGATTGGACAATGTTGACACCGACCTATCATGAAGAGTTTTGCAGTTTCACAATCCTTTTCGAGGGACCAGAAAATGGGAAATAAGGGTTGTCTTGCAAGGGGGCACCATACGAGTTCTAATTATTATACAATGTGGATGTACTTTTTCTAAAATTTTGAGGATTTCACAAAGAGCCATGAATATGTTGTGATGCATGTGATCCTGAGAAGGGCATGCTATGACCTGAGTGCGATTGATGTAGTCCATTGTGTGGTTTGTTTGGACCAATTTAATTCATGTTGAAGTTCCCATGTGTAGGTGTTCTTAAGAAGTAGTAGTGCCACTTTAGGAGTTGTTAGCTCTATCGTAGTGGTTACCATAGTCATTGGTTCCATAAGTGGTTGTGTGCTCATATGGGTTTGTAACATGACCCATAGATCCAATCACCCCATCCACCATATGAGATGCACTAGGATTGTCATGTTCCAAAGGGTGAGAATTGAGAGAATTTAAAATCACTGTACATATATACCCTAATTATGCCTAGATGAGATCAAAATTGTGTGCCTTGAGAATATCCTTGTCCTTTGTGTAAGGTATAGTAGCGGCCATCTGTCTGGTAATCAAAGGAAATAAGTGTTTTAAAAACCAATCCAAGAGGAGTTTGTCTTTAACCTCTGCCAACGCCACTCATGGATATGGTCTCTGATAAGGGTAGATGTGGTTTGGAAAAAAACTATGAGTATTTTCCATCCCATATCTTGACGCACTAATAACTGGAATAAGGTTAAAAAATAATTGGATAATAATGCAAAAATGGTATGTGAACCTAGTACCTCATTGATATACCATTTTTTCAATGGTCTAGTGAGGGTTCAATGAAATAACCTAAGCTATATAGTATCATTGGTGATGTTGATAAATGAACACTATAGATGAAAGGTCATGACATGGTTGGCTGGATCTTTTCCTAATCATCCCCTGAATTTTGGAATATTGGAGGAAAGCTTGGTTGTCATGGGTGGTGAATTAGCAAGGTCATGCAGGATCAAGTCATTAGTTAGCTTCATCAAATCAATGAGATTTTGACAAGCTATATATGGTAATTTATGAGTAAAAAGTGGTGATAGAAGTGGTGGTGGTAGGATACACCTTGTCCTAACATTGTGGACGATTGTTGAGCACCCGAACTTGATGGGGTTGAATTCACAAAAGGAGATATTGGAGGCAATGAGATTATCAAGGGTGATCCTAGCACAACAGATCCTAACAATTTTGCACCCAAGGGTGAGTACAAGGGAGTTATTGATGTTCTATATAGAAAAACAAAAATACTAGGGATGACTTTGAATACTAGAGGAAGTCCTCTAACCCTAGATTACTTGGGGTTCTCTGTGATTCCAGGTTGTGTCAATTTCTTGTGATTGGCAAGTAGAACATCAAATAAATTTTGAAGTCAAAAGTAGGCATCAAAATAAAAAAATGTGACATCAAAATCAAATTTAAAAGAACCAATATGATTCAAGGTGACAATGTCAACCATAAGGGTAAAAAGTTTTGGAGGGAAAGAAAAAAAAAACTAATTTTTATCGTATTTTCGACTTATCTCCTTGTAGGTTTACTCAAATTTCAAGTGTAAGCACTCATTGGATGTGGAATTATCCTGCATCCAAAGAGTACCCACATTGCATGATTTTGTTGGACCTATAGTGAGATAAACTGGAAACACATGAAAAAAAACATGTTTTTTGAAAATAAACGTGTTTTGTTCATGTATTTTCAGTTTATCTCTTTGTGGGTCAAGAAAATAAACATGGTTTTTCATGTATTTCTAGTTTTTCTCATTATGGGTCAAGAAACATGTTTTTTTAATGTATTTCTAGTTTATCTCACTATGGGTCTAACAAAAGCATGCACTGTAGGTATTTGTTGGATGCAAAAAAATTCTACATCCAACAAGTGCCTACTTTTGAAATTTGAGTAAACCTACAAGAATAAGTCAAAAATATGATAAAAAGGTAGTTTTCTTTCTTTCCCTTTGAAAATTCACAACTCTTGTTTTATTATTTTAACTATTGTTTTATTATTTTCCTCAGGAGGCCCATTTTAAACCTCAACATTTCTCTAATGGGGCCAATGAAATAGTGCTAATACAAGAAATGAAAATCTAATCAAAGCAAATATGTATAAAAATGAATATTTTTGCATATGGTGCAACAATGTTTGAAGTATTTCACTAAATAATGATATGTACTTTTGACTTAGGGGTTTTTCACATGATGGTTTTGAAAAATAAAATCATGTGTCCTTTGACTCTAATGACCTTCCATTCAAATGTAATTGGACCTTCCAAAAGTCCTCAACGGATGGGGTTTGAATTCACTAAAGAAATCAAGTGAAGGTATGAAAGAGTTAGTTATAGTGAAGGGCATTAAGGCATTTTGGATGGAATTGGTGACATTTCCCAATGGCCAATGTTATTTGTCTCAAGCGCAAATGCAACCCACCAATGCCACCTAGGAAAACATCCTAAATTTTGGCTATTAAGTTACCTTTCTCAAGTATGGACAAGGGACTCTTAGCCTCCCGCAGTCAAGGGTCATAGTCAAACAAGTTCAGAGTGGCTCAAGGAGACTAGTAGAACAAACTTGACCTCAACATATGACCCTACATGATATCTTCTTGTCTTGGATTTTAAACACTTTTAAGTAAAGGATT
This sequence comes from Picea mariana, assembly GCA_032191745.1. Taxonomy (NCBI): domain Eukaryota; kingdom Viridiplantae; phylum Streptophyta; class Pinopsida; order Pinales; family Pinaceae; genus Picea; species Picea mariana. The sequence goes on along the minus strand of JASDQU010242377.1, from coordinate 19,024 downwards.
TTAAGCTCCCTAGGAAAACAACTATGTTTCAAATGAGAAATGACTACGGGGAATTATCTGGATCCATATCCACACAATATTAACTTAGAATATCAATTATCTCATGACATTAAATGGAGGAATTAAATATGTTAGGAACTTACGTTGGTTAAATTTAGGGATTACATTGGTGTCATGAACTAGTGGATTTACTTAATGGTGTGATAAAGAAGGTATTTCAGACTTTTCATCCTTTCTAATTCACCAAGGTCATTTTATCGGCACAGGATGAATATCATACTCAAAATAAATAAGACTATGTAGGTCCTTCATGTTTGTGCTTCAAGTGACGAAACAATAATGTTTGAAATTAGAGTGCTTGAAAGTAGATTGCAAAAGCTTTTTAAAAAAAATTGATGTAGACAAAATATGTGAACTTTTGGAGTTCTTACTCTATCTAATTAGTTTCTAAATGTTGTGAAATTTTGAAAATAATAAACCACACCACATATGAAAATGTGCTAAGGAAGGTATTTCACTCCGTCACATTTTTTTGATTTGCCAAAATCACTTGTGAGCATAAGGCAAATAACATACCATAGGTTGGGAGAGCTTTTAGGCCCCTTGTTTGTGTGAATTGTAACAGTAGCAAAATAAATAAAGTTATAAGCTATGCATCCATGTGTAATGACAAGTAAATAATCCATCCATGTGGCAATTGTTAGGAAAAATGATTCCACCTCCTAACCATTATGTAATTTAATTAGTATGCAAAACAATAATTGAAACAAAAACTTATAATTTCTAAGAAATTACAATTTGCTATCTAAACTACAATGAACAATTGTCCAAGGCCCAAAAACTGGATTTAATCCAACTTGTGTGGGTTGTTACGGGGACAATCATGTAAGTCTTGTGTGGTAATGATTACTAACCATGACGGAAATTGGCATGGTTAACACACAATCAGGCCATGAAACTATCATGGAATAGAGAAAAAACAACCGCTCAAGTTGCCAAGATTACAAAAAATGAAACTTATCAAAATTTAGCTATTGATGGTGGTTGTTGAGTGAATTTACAAGCTGATTAATGAGCCCACAAGTCACCATAGGTTAGAAATCAACTAAAAATAACTTAAGAAGTAAGATAAAATCATCAAAACCCAAAGTTGAATCACCAATCTATATTGGGAATTTTGTTGTATTAGTGAGAAACACTCCCTTGATTTAGCTAGGTTGTAAGATACACAATAGATAATGATTAGTTGTGGGACAAGCACAAGAGTATTATGATGGCAAGTAAAAAACAAAGTAGCATAAATGTATCTAGATCACAAATTTAATCACAAGAATGCCATTCAAACACAAAAATTAAATGGAAACAACAATGTTCATATATTAGTCCAATAGAAAAGCACAAAGTGTGTAATATACCTTCATAAAAATGATTGGGACAAGTCGTATCCAACACTTTCCTTGAGATGGGACCTTTTACTTCTTGAAATCTCTCTCTAACTATGGTGGATGAAGAAATATTGGCTCCTTGAGTAAATAACACAAGCAAACATCAGGGCAATGAATGGTAGATATGAGAGTGTGAGATGATTGATCTCGAAGCTCATTCCTCCAACATAACCTTGTAATTCTTCTTTTTCTTGAATGCTACTCCATGAATTTCATTTATAGGCAAATTTTGAGCTCCAATGAAGAACTAGTTCCAATTGGAATGCTCCTCATTCAAATGGAATCTCCAATGCTTGATAGAGACCCTTGGGAGGCCAAAGTACCTAGCATTGATGAGATGAGAGCTTGAGTTTACCTTGTACACCATCCTAGAGCAACCTAAGTTAGGCCTATTGGTCATTAATGCATTGAATAGGTCACTCTCGTGTGCTTTGGTGGACTTATGTTGGTATCAAAGGATAAACCGAGCAAGTCTTAAGTGAAAGCAAAGGATAGGCATAAGAGTGAATAAAAATCCAACTTCTAAGGTTGGTTTCTCTCATTAAGGTTTGTAAATTAGCCATGAGGTAGTGTTGTTATGTTGCATTATTGTCAACTAGTGATGCTTTAGTTAATACTCACCAAAATGTCACTTGTAATAAAAAATGAGATGTTAAGAAGGATTCAACTATGTTCCAATTTTCATATAATATAAAATGAGTCAAAGCAATTTCCCTCTCTTGATATAATTAAAAGTTCAAGAACATTGATCAAAATCTCATATCTATGGAAACATAGATTGCAAAGGTATATATGACCTAAAACAAAGATGGCTTCTTCTCAAAAGAGGAAAAAAATATGCTCAAGCCTTTAGAATCCTCAATGAGGAAATTATTGGAATGGGCTATTTGGTTGGAAAGAGATAAAAAAATACCAAGTTTTTTCATAACTATGACAAGCACGGGGAAATTATAAATACCATATAGGATTTGGCAAGGAAGGACGAAAGTAAGCCCATAAAATTCACTGAACTAGTTGAGATGGGAGTGTCCCACTTCTAAAATATGTATAAATATCCCATTGGAGAAAACATAGTAGAGGTTAATAAAATTAACATCTTACTTTCCCAATGTAGCCAATGATGAAACTAATACATGAGGAGGAACTAAAATCTATCCTAACCTCTTTACAGAGGGACAATAACCTAGGCACTAAAGAATGGACTGTGGAATTCTTCTTATGATTTTATGATATACTGGAAGGTGATCTTATGAGGGTTACAGAAGAGCCCAAAACTTCAAAAAAATTACTAGAATCATTCAACTCCACTTTCATTTCACTTATCCCCAATAAGGATTATCCATGCTCATTTGAGGAATACAAGGATATATAATTGTGTAATTGTATATATAAAATCATTACCAAGGTTATTGCTAACAAAATAAATTTTGTATTCTCAAAGCATATTTCTACAAATCAATTTTGTTTTCTAAATAGGAGGCAGATACATTAGGCTATGGGTGTGGCATAAGAAGAACTACACACCATCGAAACAAAAAAATATGTCGTCCATGGTGATGGAACTCAATCTTTCTAAGGCCTTTGACAAGGAATTGACTTTAATTAAGATTGATGCTTCTTCACATTGGTTTTTATCTATCACAAGTAAATTGGATTCAAGGATGTCTCTCTTATGTGTCTTTCAATGTACTAATTAATGGTTCAACATATTGGTTCTTTTACCCTAAGGGGATTGAGACATGGTTACCCCCTTTCACCGTTGATTTTTCTCTTGGTATTAGAAGTATCAATAGTGAAATCAAATTAGCAAAAAGAATCGGTAACCTTAGAGGCATAAAAAGGGGAAGATCGATGTATTTATCACACATGTTGTTTGTTGATGATGTACTCTTATTTAGAGATAGCTATAATAGGGATGCTATATTGTTCAAGGAAATATTAGACCTATGTAGCAAAGCATTTGGAATGGAGATCAATTTCCAAAATTCCTCCATCACCTATAACAATATTAGTGAAGATCAAGAGAGATCATTGTCCATTATTTTTCCCTATAAGACATTATCTTTCTCTACTAGATTTAAGTAACTAGGTTTTATTCTAAGACATAATGACTACATGAAAAGACATTGGTAGTGGCTCTATGAAAAAATTGGCAACATAGTCTTAATGTGGTGTAACCAATGGCTCTCTAGAGGTGGAAGATTAACCTTAGTCAATTTTGTCCCTAAATAAATTCTAGTATAATAACATTCTATGGCCATTATCCCCATAATCTAATTGGAAAAATTTAGAAGACGATACTTCTCATTTCTTTAGATAGGAAAGAAAAAAAGAGTAAGCAATATCATTAGTGAAATGGAGGATTCTACCCAAACCAGAAGACATTGGTGGCTAGGAACTCAAAAACATGCAATTCTTTGGAAATTATATCATTGTTTGAATAGCTTGTGTAAAATATTTGTTTATGATGGTCTATGGACTTAGGGGGTTATTAAAAAGTACATTAAGCCACTATATTTTTAGTGGGTAAGGCAACGAGTCAAGTCCATATCTAATGTCTCAATAATGTGGAAGGCATTGGTTCTATCCTTCCCTCTGATCGAAAATTGGCTAGCATGGAAGGTGGTGAATGTGATGAGAGTCATAATAAATGTTGATCCATGAGTAGGAGGTGGATATTCTTATAGGCCCCTATCCTAGCAAAGGTTATGGAATCACCCACCCTCCAAATTCCTCATACAAAGTATGAAATAATTTCACATCAGGTCAAATATAGTGCATAGTTGTGCTCAATGCGAAACTAATCACTTCCACTTCTTGTCGACAAAGGATATTAGTGAAATGGAGGAATCTACCCAAACCAGAAGACATTGGTGGCTAGAAATTAAAAAACATACAATTCTTTGGAAAATCTCTCATTGTTTGAAGAGCTTGTGCAAATTCTTTTTTTATGATGGTCTATGGACTTAGGGGGTTATTAAAAATTACATTGAGCCACTATATTTTGAGTGGGGAAGGAAACAAGTCAAGTCCATATCTAATGTGTCAATAATGTGGAAAGCAATGGTTTTATCCTTCCCCCTGATTGAAAATTTTCTAGCATGGAAGGTGGTGAATGCGATGAGAGTCAGAATCAATGTTGATCCATGGGTAGGAGGTGGATATTCTTATAGGACCCTAGCCTAGAAAACGTTATGGAATCACTATAGTGACAAGGAATATACAGTTTATCCCAAACAAAAAATCATTTAGCAACCTCCATTTGATCTCAAGGGTGGGAGATTTTTTTGAGGAAATTGTAGCAAGGAGAAGCAAAGGTCAGATGGGAGATGTTTTTGAGGAACTTGTAGCAAGCTCATATCAAAATTGGACATGAAGAAGACTCATTAGTATAGGCTAAAAACATGAAATGTGGAAACTACATTGCTCGTCTATAAGGAAATGTTCTCATAGGAGGTCCATGGGGGTGCCTCTTGGTGTTGGAAATCCATAAGGAAAATTATAGATCCATTGAATACTAGAATTTTCCAATGGTTGTCTTTGTCAAATAAAGCTTCTATCTAGGATGTATTGAAAAAGATAAGTTGGAAAGGCCATGATTTGTGTGTCCTATGTAGAGAAAAGGAGGAATCAATCAATCACTTATTGATACATTGTCTATTTGCTCAATATATTTGGGTTGAAGCAAGATCTCTAACTAGTGGGGTAGGTGTCTCGTAGGGGAACACAGTGGAGGATTGTCTTAGATTATGGTTTGAAAACAGAGGACTAAAATACAATTCCATTGAAAACTAGAATTTTCCTATGGTTTTCATTGTCAAATAAAGCTCCTACCTAAGTTGTATTGCAAAATAGAAGTTGGAAAAATCCTAGTTTGTGTGTCCTGTGCAAAAAATAGGAGGAATCAATAAATCACTTACTAATACATTATCCATTTTCTAAATTTGTTTGGGTTGAAGAAAGATCTCTAACTAGTGGTGTAAGTCTTTTTTTTGTGTCCTATGCAAAAAAAATGAGTAATCAATCAATCACTTACTAATACATTGTCCATTTGCTCAATCTATTTGGGCTAAAGCAAGATATCTAACTAGTGCCATATGTGTTTAGCAAGGGAACACATTGGAAGACTATGCCTTAGATTATGGTTTGAAAACAAAGGGATTAAAAGACCACGGGTTGATGCCCTATATGGTATCTTGGGTTGTATGGGTTAGCAAGAAATGCCACACTCTTTTGGGAAAAGGCTATACCACCTTTACAAGTGATATCACAAATAAGTTCTGGCAGCGGTCAGGGCATATGGATAGCTCCTAAAGACAAGAAAACAAGGCAAATTGGTAATCTTATAATAGGTAAATCAAAGACCTAGGGGTTCTTTAATGGGGAGAATCAAGGGGGTTCTAGCATTGTGGAGCTAGGGTAATTGTGTTTCTATCTTACTCTTCATTGTTTAGCTTCAAAGATGGATTAGGGAATGGATCTAACAACTATGATGATTGATGGCCTTCTTGTTACTTCTCAAATGTGTTTTGGAAAGGAATGTTTCAAAAGTACAAGTATTTATAGATTCAATGGACTAGGGAATGGATCTAACAACTATGATGAATTGATGGCCTTCTTGTTACTTCTTAGAGGTGTTGTGGAAAGGAATGTTTCAAAAGTACAAGTATTTAGAGATACAATGTTTGCCATAAACTAGATGATTGGAAAGATCATGGTTAGAAATCTGATTTTGGTTCCAATATATGATCAGAGCAAAAGCATTGAAGGCAAAATTGAATAAGTGTCCTACACTCGTCTTCAAAGAGATAAATATGAAAGAATATTTATTCATAGAAGAGGCTCTTAATGTGAATGTTGATTATGTTATGGAGGAAAAAAATATGAATGGAGAAGAGCTCCTAGCAATGCACAAGCCACTACATGTTCAAACTCCATAAGCTTTTGGGCAAGGGATGAGAATGCTACAACTCGAGAAAAATGATGATTGTTTATCTATGTGTTTTTATTTTAATCCCAGACCCTGTGGGGGTGAAGAATATATATAAATATATAATAATTGTGTCTTGAATGCTAAGGCTACTTTATTTCTGAAGTATTCAATGGTAAAAATTTTGTATAATGAGGACATTTAAGTATATTCATAGTAAAACCTTTTTTATTGTAACTCTCTAGGGATGGTTCTTAGAACTTTTTCAGAAGCCTTACATTAGAGAAAATTTGGAGCTAAAATGGACCTTATAAGAAAAGTATGGTTGTTGACTTGGAAATTCGATAATCAATAGAATTTCAGAGAATTTAGTCAACAATAATCATTAAGTTGGACATATAAAAGTCAAGAATGATTGCGTGTCATGTTTGCATTTGATAATATTTAACCATATGTACACCTCAGCTTAGTTAAGATCTCGGTGAAATCATTTTGGGATATGTTAAATATTTTTGAAATACTCAATATAGAATATTTTATATTACTAGTACTTATATTATTTATTGTATAACATCTATGATCATTTATTAATTATATTTCTATTATTATTATATATAAGTAATAATCTATACTTTCGTTATATTAATAATGTATTATTATTATTACATTATTATATAATAATATTATATTACGTATTATTATTATATATAATTATTAAGTTGTAATATTATATAATTATTATATAGTATTTAATTTTTAGTTACAAAATTGTACTATACTTATTAATTTATAAGTTTTATTATAGTTAATTTATAAAATTAATTAGTAGTATATTTATATAATAAGCATTGGCCTTTTTTTTTTTTTCACTGGCATAATTGACAACTCGCGGTTCTCCTACTCGCATGACACGGGGTCGATTCCCGTCTTCTACCTCTATAACCTCCAGGTGCTTCCACACATCTGCAAGCATGGGGCACGGGTAAATCAGGGTGAGAATCGAACTTGAGACCTCATTTTTACATTTCCTTCCATTTACACGGCACTTGTCAATCGATATACACCCTTGCGGGGCAAGCATTGACCTTCTTATGTACGCATTCATAATGTTATTTTATTGTAGTTATTAATTTATTTTATATTATGACTATATTATATATTCAACATTATTATAATACATTAATATATTACACCTGAATGGGGTGTCGAAAAGTGGCGCTAGAATGTATTGTTCGATCGCCACTTCACCATGCACTCATATCCCATCAAGAGGTGAGTTGGTTGTGGTTAATGTTGCACTCTGGGAGACAGAGCAAGGTCGTAGGGAGGAGCATGGTCTACTCCGCACCAACGTCTGATATGATGGTTTATGTGGGAGAGTTTGGGTGTTGGTACAGTGAGGTGACTGACGGGCCTGGAATTGGTCAAGGATTCTTGAGGAGACAAGGTACACAGAAGGATGATATTTCAAAGAGGAGGAGTGAAGCAATTTCAAGTATGATCCTGATTTTAGTTGGGTGGAGATTTTTGAATTATGATAACCCGTGTGAATCATCAGTCTAGCCTAGTTTTATTATGCTTGAGTGGATAAAATGGTGCGGGGTGAGGAGATGATTGCCTTGGGGCCTTTTCTCGTCATGGTCTCCAGGTAATCTAATACTTAAGTTTTGTGCTTTGTGGTTTTCTATCTAGGTTATTCTCTTGGTTGGGAAGGGGAGAGGGAGACTCAACCCTTCGCTGGACTCAAGTTCAACTCTATTGGTTAGGTTGGCAGAATACGCCAAGGAATCAACCACCTTCTTCTGGATCTCTCGCCATGACACCTGCGTCCTCTGTTTCTTGGTGTGGTATCGGTCTTCTAGGTGCTACCTTGAGAGGGTTTTTCTATAGACAAGCTGATGCGTAGCTCTAATAGGGATGGGGGGTACGTAAAATAAAGGCACACGCTATGTTTGGGTGAGTCTCTACCTCGAGGGATCCACTTCTCTCATCCAAAGAAACTAGAGAAGCTTTGGCAACTGAGACACTTTACAAAGGAAAAGTCCCAACAAAATTTAAACAAGAAGTTAAGGAGATGAAGAGGGTTGTCAGAGCCAAACAACAGACCCTCTCTAAAGCACAGATTATGCAGGAGGTCAGGCATGGGTTAAAGACTCAATTTACTCAAGCAATAAAACCACCAAGATTTTTAAGTTGATAAAGATCTATTGCCTGGTCAAAAGTCTAATTTCCCAAGCCCTAGAGAATAAAAGGATTTTTGAAGGAAAATTTGAGGCCATGTGCAAAGTGGTCTTCGGAATTGGAATATCAGTCTCACAAGTTGAAGAGGAATCAGACACTTTTAGGTAGCAAGAGAGAACCTTAGGTTTAGCAGCACTCAAGAAAATCCTATTGTCTTGGATGAAGACCCCCAACCATTCGGAACTGTGCAGGAAAAGGACATGGAGATTGATCTGCTAGTGGAAGCATTCATGGAGGCATGATGTCTGGTCTATCTAGTTTATTTTAGTCTTCATGATAGCATGGTTAGTCTTAGGAAATTAATCAAGTTTATGGTCTCTTTTTACAATTGTTTATCTCAAGACTCTGATAAGAATGTGATGTACACATATGTTGATTTCCTCGTAGGGGCTATACTTTCCCTTGAGGCGGACCCCTACTAGAAAATGTTGTAACATGTACATAATATAATGAAATAGCAGTGTTGATAGTTGATATATATATATATATATAGGCGGACCCCTACTAGAGAATGTTGTAATATGTACATAATATAATGAAATAGCGGTGTTGATAGTTGATATATATATATATATAATTTCTTCTAATGCAGTAGTCACATTCGCATTCGTAGTATAATAAAATTCATATTATTTTTATATTATGATTATATTCTACATTTCATATTATAAATTATTATTATTATATATTATTATCATATATTAATAAAATATTATTTATTCTACTTTTATATTATATATTAACACTAGTATCATTTATTGTGTATGCGCAAGAATCTAAACTTCTCATAGTTGTTTTCAACTCTCATCTCGTAATTCTAGATTAGCCTAACGTATATGGCAATGTGATGTGGCATACATGGACTTTGATGTAGCATACATGGCTTCTTATTTTATAATCTTAGGAGGCCCATTTTTTAATCAAATTTGTTCTAATGATAAGCCAATTTTGAGTGTTTCAAGTGCATACAAAATGTACTTTTCATTTCTTCTTGAAATAAAAAATACAATCTTTTTTTGAAAAAACACACTCCTCAATGCATAGTGTTTAATGCAGCCAATCAACTTACAACAATAAAATGTCCATGCAAATTATTGATGCACCAAACTTCATCCCAAAACCATTTCTACTAAAATTTAACTTCTTGATTGTCTATGGATTGGTTAATGCATCAACAAACATATATATATAACAAAATCACATTTGTAACATCCTCTTTAATGCATATTCCTTAACAAAATTTCACTACAAAGTTTTGTTTGGCAATGGAATGGAACTTTGTATTTTTCACCATTTCTATGTAATCCTAATTGTCACAATTCATTATCGAGAAAGCACCCTGATATATACCATCACTATACATTAATATCCTTGACCAAATTAATTCGTTGGTTACATAGCAAGAGAGACATTATCGACATCCAACACTTGATAATGAAATGATCAATAGTCATTTACTTGCCCACGATATTATTTCTCCTACCAATATGAAACAACAATTGGATTTAGATCTTCAATCATCCCTATCAATTTCCCAAACTGCATCACAAAATCCTATTAGCTCCAATGCATCATTTGAGCTCCCACTGAATGTAACCTCCATGTCTAAATTACCTTTCAAGTATCCTAAAGCTCTTTGTATTGCATGTCAATCCCCATAAATTGCCCAAACTGCATCAAAAAATCCTATTAGCATTAAGGCATCATTTGAACTCTCATTGAATGTAACTTCTATTTCTAAATTACGTTTATTACATGCCAACATTGTAACCTCGAATCTGAAGAGAATTGGCTCAACCAACTTATAGCAAAAGAAATGCTCGAACTAATACAGACACAACATATTGTTGGAAAGATTGTTTTCATTGATGTCAAAGATAGGGGGAGACTAAATATGTCCAAGATAAAAAATGCAAGATGGAGATTGTTGGAAATATTTTTTTTGGATTTTTTGTGCTCAATTTGGATACCCTATCTTTGAAGGCCTTTTTACTCTAAATACCTAGCTCAAATGGGAGCACAAGATATATGGTTGAAAATATTTTTTTGATACCTTTCCAATGGTACATGGCACTCCCTCTAACTCCTTACGAATGAGGAGATATGAAATATTATGTCAGGTCAACCCAACCAGTTTTACAAGTCGCCCCATAAGTGAACACAAAAACACTATAAATACGAGATAGATGTGCACATTTGAAGAGTATCCAAGCAAGAAGAGCAAGTACAAGTGCACATAAGAGATATGAGGTGCACAAGAGGAGTTGGGGAGTATTATTAGGGTCTAAAGGTGCGCAAAAAGAGTTTTCTTGAAGTTTTAAGGGTGTGCTATGAAGGACTAAGGTCTATGATGCTACAAAGTGCATAGTTTGAGGTTGTGATGCTACAATCTGGGAATGATGTTATGAGGTTCGTTATGGCATGATTACTAAATATGATTGGGGTTAGAAGCTATGTCTGCGGTATGAAGCAAGGAGAGACGTTATAACATGAAAGTTAAGGGTGTGATGATGTTATGAAATGCATGAAGTATGAAGCATGCAAGTGAAGTCAGAAGTACTATGTGTATGAAGATCTTAGATTGCTACCTATATAGGTCTTACTAAGTTGGTGCTCAACTAAAGAGATTGGTGTCTCTAGTAGGTTGGTGCCTACACAACATTTTGTTGATTTGGTGCTCAACTAAAGAGATTGGTGTCTCTAGTAGGTTGGTGCCTACACAATATCTTGTTGAGTTGGTGCTCAGCTGAAGAGATCGGTGTCTCTAATAGGTTGGTGCCTACAATCTTTTATAAAGACAAGTTTTTGTGGTTTTCTCCCACAAGGGTTTACAAATTAAACTTAGTATACTGTGATTTGAGTTTACATGCATTTATTGTCATAAATTTAATGAATGATTAATGAATTCTCATTTAAAATAAAAAGTATCTTATACTGATTGACCCCCCCCCCCTCTCAGCATAAGCATAAGTTCAACACATACATGAGGATGCCAATTGCATTACAGTATAACATTTTGTTCACTTCATGTAACTTAGAATACATCTTCGGACTCATATCCATATACAATTTCACTCCCATATCCATTGGGTTTGCACTCAATATGTATTCACCCATCCCAAACCTTCAAAATATACTTTCTTCAACTCAAGTGAATATTTTGATTCACTCTTTCTTTGCACTTGAAAACAAAGACAATAGTAGATTTAACCATGGTCAATGATATCAAACTTTGTTTTGTGCTTGTTCTAAGTTCATTCAATACTAACAATTGCTTTCCAAAAAAATAACATCATCTATTAAGTCAAGAAAATCTTGCCCACAAACTTGATGTAAACACTAACATGAATGTGTGAATTTTGAAAATCTTGTTTTTTCATCTACCCATAAAAACTTTGGTACCAAGCTATGGAGGAAAGTCTTCTTTAAGATCAAGAAAATCTCACCAAAAGACTTGATGTAAACACTTAGATGAATGTGTGAATTTAAAAACCTTGTTTTTTCATGTGCCCATAAAACCTTTGGTACCAAGCTCTAGAGGAAAGTCTTATACAATAGACAAACTAAATGCTCGTTGCGTAGTTTTAGTGCTACATGTATATTTCCTTTAACTCTCCATTAAGGAAAGTTGGTTTTACATTAAGTTGATCCACACATATATCATTTACAACAACAAATGCAAAGAACACCCTAATTTATGGCATCCACACAAGTGAAAAAGTTCCCTATTAGTAGACTCCTTGAACTTGAGTATACCCTTTTTCCATGAAGTGTGCTTTATATAAATCAAATGAACCATCCTAGTTATACTTCAACATGAAAACCCACTTATAGAGAATATCTTTCCCTTGGAGAGACTATTCTACAAGTTGCCAACTCTAAAATTTTTAAAATGATTCATATTCTTCATTCATGGCATTCTTCCAATGCCATGGACTCTCACTCTTAAGTGCTTGCACAATAATAGGCTTAAAAAAATCATTGCACATCGTAGCAAAATTGTGGAATCATTGTGGTGGTCTTAAAACTCTAGTTGGTTGATACCCTATGTATTGGTGGGTTAAGATTAACATTCTCCATTTCATTGGGCTCCACAAGCCCAAGATGCAACTCCTTTACAACTCAAGTATCCCCCTTGACAAATAGGTTCTTCCTTATGTATCGTATGGGCATTGAATCACCATATTAATGTCTATGCTTTCATAAGAACCAACACCAACACAATCACCCCTACAATCAATCATTGAAACCAACTACTTTCAACAATGCATTTTCATAAAATAACACCCTTACTCCTAACAAGTTTCTTGTTCACTGGATCATAGAATTTTTTATATACCAAAATCACCATCACATCTGACCATGATACACTTCACACTTTTTCCATTAAGTGTTTTCCACTTTTCATTGGGCATATGGACATACACAACACCCAAACACCTTTAAATGCAAAATGCTCAACGTCCTCCTAATGCATGCTTCATAGCGAATCATTTGTTGTGATGCTACAATGGACATGTCTTGAACATATGATATTGTTGTCACTATGCCATCCCATCACATATTTATCAAACAAACATTCTTCAACATGCACCACACACTCCATGAGTGCGATACTCTCCATGAGTGTGATACTCTTCCTCTTCACGACACCATTCTCTTACAAAGTATACGGCATGATATGTTCATCCTTGAACACTTTAGAGACACATTCACCACCATTGTCACACCTCAACCTCTTCAATGGATTACATGTGTCTTTTCCAAAAAAGGCTCAAAAACACTTGATAACCTCTATTGCATCATATTTTTCTTTCAAGACAAACAAAACTTGTTTTTGAAAAATCGTCAATAAAAGTTAGAAAATACTTAGCTTTGTGTGACAAGATTTGCATCGGTCCACAATTATCGATATGGACAAACTCCAATCATTCTTGGGCTCTCTAAACACCTCCCTTTTTGAAAGGAAATCAATGTTGCTTCCCAAAAATGCACCCTTTGCAGATGCCAAATGTCACAAGTACTTGCATGTTCAAATCTTCAACGGACATCCCCTACATCAACATCTCTAGTATACATCTATTACCATGCCCAAGTTGGTGATCCAAAATTGTTGTTTCATCAATTTATACAACATCATCCATCACCACTTTCCACACAACTACACATAGGCTTTTACAAATTACCTTCCCTTACCACTCTTGCAATCTTTCCACAATTTCCAATCTTGCAACCGCATGCATCAAATTTCACAACCAAACCAACATTTGCAATTCAATTCTAGTGACATGTTCTTAAACATTGTAGGAACATGCATGAATTGTGAATCACTTTGCATGGGCAACCTAGCACCATCATCAACATAGTGACCTTCTCTAACTTCATGCTCTTTTTCACCTCCAAAAATCATCATTCTCGTTACATTAACTAACTCATATTGCACAAAACAAGTCCAATCAAAACTCGTATGTTGAGTGACACTAAAGTCTAAACATCAACATCTAAAAGAAACTCGTGTTACCAATGACATTGCCAAAAACAATCTCTTTCAAGAGAGAATGGCTAGATCACTTGTTGCCTTCTTATTTGCAATACATTTCACACAATTCTATTTAATGTGCCATTCTTCATGATAGTGAAAACATTTTACCTTCTATCCTTTGGAATCTTTATTTGAGGACTCTGCTTTTTGTTATTACCCTTTGCCCTTCCTCATTCCTTTACCCTCTCCACTCATTCAAAGCAATTTTTTTTTTGTAAGTAAGAGCAACTATATTAATATTTACAAAATTTACAACAGATTTCACTACCGAAAGAAACAATGACAGTCTCTCATGATCAAAAAACCAAAAAATGTGCCTTCCCTAATGGGGAAACTAGGCTGAATAGAGCTATATATGCCTTAACATCTACTTGCAATACGTTTCAAAGAGTCTGTTGTGAGTATTGTCTATTCTAAAACTGTAGAAATCTAGATATAACTGGAAAAAAAAAAGAACAAGTAAAAGCATGTTCCTAATGAACATGGGAAACCTAGGGGTCGAGACCCATTTTGCATTCGACAACAACAGAAGATTCGCCCTTGCCTAGACCTCCAACCTACATCCATGTCACTACATCCAACAGATAATTCCATGGAGCTCTTGAGCTGGAAAAAGTCCTCATCCTTCGGAAGCATGCCCAGGCTACCATCATTTTCGTGTGCCAATACAGCTCGAGTTTGATAGAATTTTGAATCCCTGGTTCTAGTGCAATCCAAATCAAGAATCAACCCTCCGACTTGTTTCTCCACTTCCACATCATCCTTAAACTCTCTAACCAGGTGAACTTCAGCCTCCAATGCAGGCATTATGGCCTTGTCCTCCGCTGGCACTAAATGCTCATAAAAATATGCAGCATTCAGCTCTACCTTCGCCGCCTGGGACGACCCAATGCCAGAGGTGCGAGGCCTACGTCCTCAAGGCGCCATGACTGAGTAGATGCAAGCCACCAGAAAATCTAACAAGTAATCAAAGGAGTCACAACCAATCCAAACATACCCAAACCCAACAATGTTTGGAATCGAAAAGCAGTAATTTAACATTTCTGAAGCAGAGAGGCAATCAACAATTAGGTGTACTCTACTCTGTAACAACCCTAATTAATTAATTAATTATCATGATTAAATATTTTTTTAATGAATATTAGTTTAGTTAATTAATTAATTAATTATCATGATTAAATATTTGTTTAATTAATTATCATGATTAAATATTTGTTTAATTAATATTAGTTTAATGAATTATTAATTTTTATTATGAAGACTTAGTTAATAATACAATTGTGTTGGTAGTTGGATCCATTTATGGAGGGGAGGATAAGGTGGTTGAGACTTAATGGGGGATAAGGTGGTTGAGGTTTAATGGGGGGATAAGGCGGTGAATAATGATGGAAAGGAGGAGAAGGCAAGGGAGAACACTCGGGAAGGGGTCTTCTTTGGTTTGGAGTAATATTTTCATATTGGAGAAAGGAGAAGGGAGGAGGCAGTGGAGACTGTGTATATGTTATGCAATTGTTTTGTGCTTACAGACTTGAGGACTTTCACAGGGGGGCACCTGTTGCTAGGAATTTTGGGCTCGAGGGCCAAGAAACCGTAAGGAATCCTGGGGCTAGGGAGCCAAATAAGTTGTTCCTAGCTGGCTGGGAGGTTAGTCAGTTTTGGGCAGAGCTTCAGAACAACATCAGTTTGAGGTATTTATGCTGTGTTCATTATTGATATATTGTTCATACTATTCATGATGAACATGTTTATCATCATGCTGCTCATTTTTAATTCTGCTGAACATTGTTATTATGTTGAATTGTTATTATGTTGAATAGTGAATTGTTATTATGTTGAATAATGAACTGTAAAGAAATTATGATAGCATTTCTATATTTAAATTTATGTTTTATAAGGCTCTGTTTGGACAGGCCTTACACATGGTATCAGAGACCGGTTTCCAAACTGAAACCTGGGCTTGACCACCCACAATAGAATTTTGTCTTTGTGCTAATTTGGGTTGTTATAATTAAACTGAATTGCAAGAAAAAAAAAAAAGTACGACATACTGAAACAAAACATTCTTAGATTTGAATGAAAACATCAGTCTAAATATAATAGAAATAAATGAGACATTCTAAATCTTCCTTTGGTTCAGCTCTGCTGACTTAAAAATCTCAAATCTAGACCTAATTTTGAACACCCATGGCAATGACTAGCACTGAAAAACAGGTGGATTTGACAGAATAGATCCGCATTCATGTGCTTTCTCGAGCCATAGGACATTGTTCTAAAAAAAGAGAGTGTAAAAACTATTTAACTCCTACCAAACTTTTACGCATGAGCATCACTCTTCCCTGTTAAATTTTCTCTATCCTGCTCTGGTCTCTGCTCCATTGACAAACTAGCCTCTTCATCTGTTGGGGCACTCTTCTTTTGAGCCTCCTTCAATTTCAAAGCCTGTAATTTGGAATGATTATAGTAACAAACACCCAAAAAGGAAAGCTTGTAGCCTAGCAAATTGATCGGTGTCACTGTGTCCTTGATAATCGACCATGAGAATGCAATGAGAAGCCAATCCTTGACAACACCAGCGGCATTCATCGTCAAAGCTGAAGTCTTTCCTATCAAAAGGAAAACTACAAGGTTAAGGGCAAAGGCACAGATGAAGTTTGTGCCAAATATGAAATAATCCAAATGGAAGGTTGAACTTTCCTTGAGCATTGGAAACTCAACAAACAACCAGGGGACAGTCAAGAACATAAGGCAACATGGGGCAACATAATACAATGAGGTAATGGGATTCAAGGTGATTCCCTTTGACGTAAGCAAGATCTGGATCAATACCAACCGTGTAGCCTCAAACGCAACTGCACCCAATTGAAGCAACACACCTCATGAACCAAACTTGGCCTCCCCATATGTTGCAATGGCCACACCAAATGATATGCCAATCATGTTCGCCATGGTATTGGACTTGACAATCTCTTTCTTCAAGGAAACTCCAATGGAATACACGGCCACAGGCATGAGGGCCTTTAGCATATGGATGAAGGAGACAGATAGATAAATGTAAGCTGAATTGGAGAACCAGAGGCTGAGTGAGTACAGGGCCCCAATGGACACAACTAAGGACAGGTAGACCTCCCTTGTCATCCCAATTGGCTCAACAAGTTTTAGGACTCTCACCAACAATACAACGAGGAATGAATAGAATGCCATGTGGATCATGGTCAGGCTAATGGGGAAGGGCCAGTTGTACATCTTCCTGCCAAGGATGTACTTGTTGAACACAATCACACTGAAGCTCAGAAAGATCCAGATGCTCACATAGGTGTAGCTCAGCATGATCTTTTTCAGGACATTGTTATTCATAGAAGCCCCGCCTTTGCCTGATCCCATCCCCATCTTGAACCCAAAACAAATAAAAATTCAAAAAAATGATTTTATTATGCTATTAATGATACTGGGCCTTCAAATTTCAATCAGGGTGGACCCTTTTCACCAATGCAGGAAAAACCCGTAGTGGGTATCAGCAAAACACTGATATCTCAACGCCCACATAGAATTTTGGGCAAAAATGTGACACCCAACCGCAGATCTACAAGAAACAGAAAAAAAAGGGCTTCAACCCCAACAAAGACCTATAGGCTCAGTAGAATCCTTTTAAGGATACTCCTCACAAAGGGCATTATTTGTTAAACACGAGATATCATCTAAGCACCCAACAACAACAGAACGCACCAACGTCGAGACCAAGCACCCAAAGCACTTAGTCACATGGAGGAGGAGCCCACTATGGGTGCTTCATTGCACTATGCAGGCCCAATCTCTAAATCCACAGCCATCGATTCAAGCGCACCTGCCATACACAACACACATGTTAGCACATTAACACAATACAAAGCCCAACGCCAATCCCAGGAGACCATACTTAATACAATACAAAGCCCTAGTTTAAGCGCCATAGTTTTTCCCAAGCACCACGAAGGAGGAGCCCACGATGGGCATATGCTCTATGCCCAAATCACCACCGTTTTTGCAAAATCCAGCGACCACAACCCAAGCCACGACCAAGGGATAAACCAATCCCCAAGCTGAGAGGAGCCCATAAGGGATGGGTTTCTTTGCACCACCAACCCATAGACCATCAACCCTGCCGCAGTTGCGGAGTGAGAGAGGTTTGACCGCATTTGCAGAGTGGGAGAGGCGGTAGAGGAAGGAGCGTTGTGGAGGGGTGTAGGGTTTGGGGATGGAGAGCCCGAGAGAGTGCATGTAGGGTTTTGGGGGATGAGAGCTCGAGGGGGGGCACGTGGGCCTCATGCGTGCCCGACTCTTTTTTTTTATAATTTTAATTATTGTAATTTTTTTTATTAATAGTATTTTAATTATTTTATTTTATATATTTATTTATTTATTTAAATTATTATCATTTAATTTAGGTTTAATTATTTTAATTATTTATTAATAAAACAATATATATATATATGTGTGTGTGTGTGTGTGTGTGTGTGTGTGTGTTTTAAAATAAAACTAATTAATGTGATTAATTAAAACTAATTAATTAATTGGAATGATCAATTAATTAGTGACTAATTAAGTACTTAATCATGATATCAATAATAATATTAATTTTCTTGATTAAATTGAATGTGTTGATTAAGGCGAGAGAGTGAGTATTTTTCTTAGGCGAAGACATCGAGCTTAGAGGATTTCGACCCTGACCTAGCCACTTACCCTAAAGAGAGTAACGTCTGTTTACAGACAAGTTAAAAAAAAACTTACGCCTAAACCCATGTTTTCAAGTATAAGTTGCGCAAATGTGAATTGCCTTAGACTCTTCCCTGACAAACATTTGGTTGATGCAGATTCAATTATACAGGATGG
>JASDQU010242376.1:139229-166503 GCA_032191745.1 Picea mariana | reverse complement strand
CTAGGTTGGATGAAACATGTCGTGATTTTTCTCTCATCAATGAGACATATAAAAAATGAATCAAGAATCAATACGACAAGTTTGTCCATCCTCGCACTTTTGTAGAAGGAGACCTAGTCCTCGTTTATGACCAGGCTCATGACAAGTTAGGGACGGGTAAGTTAGAACCTCTATGGCATGGTCCTTACATCATGAAACATGTTCTACATAGAAGCGCCTACGAGTTAATGGACTATGATGGAATCTCCCTGGGTGAGCCTCGAAACGGGATTTACCTTAAGAAGTGTTATCCTTAGGACATCTAGCATACGTGATTTGTACACTATTGTATTTTAGTTTGGTGTGTCTTTTTATTTTGCATGATCGATTTTTTTCCTTAGATGCTTATACTTTGTCTTGTGTTTTCATGCGCAGATGACATCTCCCTTTCCTATCTTTGTCACGTTTGCGGATGGTGCTAGTCGACACACCCAAAATGTTGCTTCCGCAAATTGGGTTATTTACCACTCTGACGAGTTGGCGATTTCCAGAGGTATTTGCTAACATGGCAGAATATCATGTTGTCATTAGACTTTTAACCAAAGCATCCTCCCTAGGAATTTCTCAGATGATTGCCAATCTAGACACTCAACGTGTGGTATGTCAACTCAATCGAATCTACGCTATTCACAATCCTATCCTTCTATGAATCCACCTACGAGTTCATCATCTTGAATGAAAATTTGATTTTATCGAATACTGACACATACCAAGAGAACTCAATACCATTTCAAATTTGTTAGCAAATTACATTATGGATAGATATCTCGCACATAGATAAGTTTTCATAAAGGAAATGAATCGCATCACATATCATCATGTAAATTAAAACACATCACATATAAAAACATCATCATTCGAAAATCATTTGGCACTGTAAAAACTCGAAAATGTATATATATACGGCGTGACTGAAAAAGTTTGATTACATAAAAAAATGTTACATATATAGGAAAAATGTGGGTCCTCACACCCATAAACATCATCATACAAACTATCTAATCATCAGGAAGATCCTAATCTCCCTGCATCACATTATGCTATGAGTAACATATCACTGCATAGGCTATTCACCTTAGTAGAGAGTTAAGACTCTCAGACACTCCCACAATGTGTCTTTGCAAATGTAGTGGTACTTCTCGCCTCCTGAGAGGAGGGATACCCATCGTGAGACCTTGGAGGTTTCTTTCAACCTCCAAGAGACCTCTTACTGCTACCCCTTGATCTACCGCTATCTGAGCATCCCCATGATTCCCCAGTGTTGGCATCTTTGCTGGAAGTGTTGCTCCTCTATCTACATGATGAAACGATGTGTCTGTTAAAGACTCTTCTATGTAATCTAAAATGTTTTTTTATAACATTCAAAAATTAAAAACACTTGACAAGATTAGTTTGGTTTCTTACCTGACACATCCCAATCCTCACCTTCTAGAAGAACCAAGTCCATTCTGCCCCAGAAATATACTCTGGCATATGGAAAGTCTTCTGTCATGATCAATTGGCATCTTATCCAAGTGAAGAAATCACTGGTGAATCTGAACTTTGAATCTGGGCCTAGTCTCAAAGACAGGTTGGTCCACCGCTCCATACGCAGTTCTCTCGTTGGTCGTACTGGTAATGCAATATGAGGTTGCATCCCAAGAATGTATTCTAAGAAGAACGAAACCAAGAATGAACCATATCCGAACTACTTTTTGGGCCCTGATCTTCATCTCGTAATCTATTCCTTCACGTGGTGAAGGAACCCTGCGCTCCAATTAAACAGTGTTGGCTCTAGACACTGTAAACCATAGGCCACTTGTGATCTTGAAACTAGGTGTGGACTCATACTTCCCTCTATACTCATAATGGCAAATAGAATGGATCGAAGAGATAGATCCCTGATATCTTTGATCGCAATTCTTCCACCCACTAGTCTCACTCCTGGGACACAATGGTTTGTCAGATACTCATCCACAGGCACGAGAAGTAACCGTTGTCCAGTTAGAACTATGGGAGCCCCTATTTTTGAGAGACCAGTTATGTAGTACACATCTTCCAACTTGATGGTAAGAATCTACATTCCCATTTGGAATCCTTGTTCCGCAACGTTCCACAACCCGATCATATGCTCAAGAAGAAGGACCTCTTTCTTCATTTTTTGCATTTTGACATATTTGAGGAGACCAAAATCCCTCAATGCGACTCTCAATTAAGGACTTTGAAAAGTGGCCACATCATCGAGCTCATTCTCTCTTTCCTTCCACTCAAGCATGATTGTTTCCAAAATCACCTGCATCAACAATCATTTATTTCATTAAAAATCACATTTTTTCGGCAATTTTTGGGCAATTTTCAAAACTTTAAAAAATGATTGTTTGATTTTGTAAATTACCAACGCCCTCTTTGCATGAACATCAGGACACCAACACATCCTTACATCATCCACTGAGAGCATGAGCGCGCGCTGGCCGTTTTTAGGCATTTTTTCTTGTCATTTTTTTGACAACGCTCTCATAGCCACTACACCAGAGTGTAAACACGCCCTTCATTGACTAAGAGGGTTTTTTTTCAAGACATTCATCACTCCCCCATGACTTTTAGAGGAGCGTCGAGATTTTTGGGCGCTTAGGCCGACCCAAGGCATCATTTTTTATAAATATTTATTTCCTTAAAAGAAAATTTGAACCATGTAAATGAAAGAAGGGAAGAAGAGCAACAACCTAGTCCAAATGGCGAGGAAAATGATTGATCGTAGCTCCGACACTGAGCAAAACAAGCACCTCCAAATGGAAAATTATCCACTGCTACAAATATTGGTACAAATGAAATGGTAAATGACATTCTTTACCCCATTTTACTATTATACATTTCATCTTTTCCAAAAGATATAGTTTTGGGGCTTTTATTTTAAATATTTTGGAGGCCTTATTAATCCCCTGGAATGCAGTTTTGACATTATTGATAGGTTTCAGAGAAGTTTTGTTCGTTTTTTATCTTGTCACATTCACGAGCATAGTCTTAGTTCATTCTCAAGCTCAAAATATAAGAATGCGTCGGGTAAAATTTTATCTCTTTTTCGGACCCGCATGGATAAATGAAAAAGGAACCCCCTGGAGTCTATTTTAAACTCTTTTCATACTCTCTAAACGTGAAAAGATTGTCGAGTGATCTTTCTTCCTTTCCCACTCGTTAAAAGTTTTGAAAGGGCATCTTTCGAGTGATAATTTATCTTTTTTTTCGGCCTTGCAAGACTAACATTATGAAAAAGGACAACATTGGAATCGTCTTTAATTTGTTTTCAGACTCTCTAAATATGAAAAACCACCGAGTTTACCTTCTCTGGACTCGCTAAACAATCATACATTGAAGGACCCATACAGGACTGAACCCTTACTTCTTCCAGTTCGCTAAACAAAGGAAGAGGGACTTACCGAAGGTGAGTCATATCAAGCATGTGTTACCCTCCTCGAGCTTGTTAAATTAAAAAGAGGTACTCGTCTATCTGGATGGGGGAAAAATTGAAGGAAGCAAACCAAACAGTTTTTTAGAACACTACCAGTAAATCTTACGGTTTCCCTTGAACATGGCACTTTGTCTTTGCACACATTTTAATCCACTGAACCTCTGCACTGAGCCAATCCTCTGAGTTTATTTTACTCCTTTGGGTCACTTGACGAAAGTCACAACATCCACTGCATCATCAATTTTTGGTCCATGTCACATTTCTACTGTTGTGCCTCAGTGTTCAAGGGAAGTATCTGCCTTAAGATTCATCCATCACAAATATTTTGTTTCAATACCCATGTCATTCCATGTTCATTTGATCTACTAATTACATCTCCATGACCATTTTGTGTCATTAATGGGGGATACATCAAGGCCCTGCCTCGACAAGTCTATTCCTGTCAACTTTAGCACATTATCCAGGAACTAGACTTAGAAACCAGTTAGTACCTTGGGACCTGTATGCCTCAATGGTAGGCCTCCTCGTGTCCGACAGTGGGTTTACATTAATGACCCCTGATCGGGTGATTCCACGGATGTTCGACTTCATCTCATTCATTCACATTCGTCGAAATGTACTAGAGTACCTTGGGAATCATTGACATCAATGGTGATATCCCTTGCACTTGTTAACAGTTTACCATATTGACCGGTAATCAAGTGGTTTCTACCATGTTTGACATTAGTACATCTATTCACATGGTTAGATTCGTACTACATCGGGATCGGTAAGAATACCCTGGGTTGATATATCACTCTTATATATACTTTTCCCAAGTTTCAAAGGAGTTCTTTTGAACTATGACACATATATTGTTACATAGATCCACTTTGTATTGGTCATGGCTATGTCTTGTCGTATCGTAGATCCACTGTGTATTATTCATGGCTACGATCAGTTCAGGTCATAAGAGTATAGATCCACATTGTATCTTCAGTGGCTAGACCTTTTATCAATATAATTATGGATCCAGAGTGTATTTTATGGCGGCCATACCTAAAAAGTCCTTATCACTCAAGCATAGGTATGCCTGCCTTGGCTTTGAAACATCTCATAATATTTGTTTGATGGTTGTGTGAAGATTTTCCATCCTCTCCGCATCCATCCCCTTGCTCAAAAAAGTCTACAAATTACTTCAGTCATCATCGTCTTATGACTTCGCACTTTGGGGGGCAATCTATTACACATCAAAATCACTCATTGCAATGATGGCTAGTGTCGTTGTTACAAATAACGGAAGTGTCGCATATTGGTCGCAAGTGTCGCAAACATTATCATGTCTATGTCGTCTCTCTAGCGACATCACAAAAACACTTAAGACACCTTAAAGACTAGTCTTGAAGAAGAGAAATCAATTGACAAGGAGTACAAGCCTTTTTCCACTGAAAAAGCCAATAAAAAGTCAAATTTGGAAGGGAGTGCTCCCCTACATACTGTCAGGGAGCACTAGCGCTCTGTACCCTCTTCTAGGGGAGTGTTCCAATGCTCTGTGTCCCTTTTTGAGGGAGCACTGGCCTTTTTTGGGTGAAATTTGGTTTGTTTGAGCAAATCAGGGAAGAATCCCTTCAATATCTAAAGGTAGTTGGATTCAAATCTGAGGTCGAGGCATGATCTTAGGGGAGATCCACAACTGAAGGAGAGGAATCCTCAACTTATCCCAAAGATCTCTCAAGTGGTTAGGCCTCTCCAAGCCTATATAAGGAGGCCTCCTCATGGTGAAAGGAGATATGGAGATTGAGAATTACACCAAACTTATGATCCCATAAGTGAGATGCTATTGAAGCATAATCAATGTAGATTACTTGAGTAAAGGGGTTGTACAAGGAGAGTTGGAAGAAGTTGTCACACTTTCATCAGAGGATTGTAAGTACTCTTCATTTGTTCTCATTAATATATACATGCTTGGCTTGTTTCTTTCAAGTTTATACTTGTTTCACATGAACTTGTCTCTAGTAGATAGATCTATATTTGAGCTAATCTCGGTAGAATAGGAAGTTTGTTGTATCTTTGTTTGTGCTATAGGACCTATCGAGGAGCTCGAGATTGAAGCTCAACTTGGATTTTACGAGGACAAACGCCATTTAAAAAGGACCTATCAAGGAGGTCGAGATTGAAGCTCAACTTGGATTTTGTGAGGACAAACGCCAGTTAAAAAGGTACACTTTCCTTCTTCCTCTTCATTCATTTATATTAATTTAGATGGATAATCAATGTCGAAAACAAATTGTAACTGTTGACTAGTTTAGACTTGATGAATGGTTTGGGTGGTTGAAAAAGTCATGTCTTGGCTTGTGTCTTCCCTGGTAGTTGTCCTTTGGTGTCTCGCTGACTTGTTGTTGGGGTTGGGCATGGTTTTCTTATTGGTATTCAGTTCCTAGCGTGTCGGATTATCTAGAGTCCTCAGTCCAGATAGATTATGTGTGCACCAAGGTTATTAACATGTCTATCACCTGGGAACGACATGATTCTTGATGAGGGGATCATGACGTGGCCTATGGGATAGCGGCGAACGAGAACTTGTACGGAGTCGGTGTGTTCTGTGTGAGTGTTATCAAGCGTTGCAAGTTTCTCCTGGAGCATGGGTTGACACCTTCAGGCATTTGGTTCGCATGGCTTGAGGTTCTAGTCTTTGTTTGTCTGGGTCATTGTGTTGGGATGGGAATGTTGTCCCTTATCTTGTGGGTGTGGTCGTGTTTGCGTCGGGCAGGTGGTCATTTTCTCATTGTTGATCTATGCACATTTTTCCCGAATGCACTTATGCCTGTGCGTGGTGTCATAGTAGCCTGTTGCCTAGACTACATGCTTGCGTTTGTCATTAGTGGTGTGGTTAAACTATTTTCGTTGTTGCCTTGTTACCTTTAAAAAAAAAAATTGCTTCGCCCGTAGTCGTAACGAAGGGGTCATCAAATATGGTATCAGAGCGGGCTCAAACCTACGACTGTGGATCGTCATGCTCTCCACTGCAGTAAACCCGTGAGTATTAACCCTTGCATTAATTAAAAAACTTAACGTGTCCTCGTGGTGATCGCATTTAAAGGGCACCTCTGAGGTTCACAATGTGGTGTCATGGAAGGAAGTGAGACGCCTCCAGAAGTTCCTGCACCCTCAGAGTCGAACCCCTAAGGGGAAGAGCAAGTCCTTGGGATGGATTTACTTGCAGTAAGGGATGATGATGGTATGACAAGGCCCTCCCAGGTAATGTCAAGAGCCTTGATTCACCATCAATACTGAGATGAGGCTAGAGCACCTGTACCCATGAGGGTCCACAACACCCCTTAGCTAGTACCATTAGCTTCCACCGAGAACTCGAGAGAGTTGAGTTCTCGAGTCCACGAGTGTTGTGAATGGCTATGCCATTGAGGCATGATTGTAGAGAAGGGTGTTGTGCTTCACACACCACATTTATGACCTCCAACATGAAGGTCCACATGGTGGTCTTTCAAAAATGAAGAGGAGCGCTCTTCTATGGCAGAAGACGCTCCTGCCACTTTCAAACATGGACATCGACGACGTGTCATGGGAACTATTCGTGGAACGGTTCCAGGAGAGGTATCTTCTGAGGAATTCATTGAGCATCATCTCAACGAGTTCGATGCCTTGCGACCAAGAAGTTGCATGGTTCTCGAGTACGAGGCCCGTTTGGAGTTGTTTCGGTATGCTCCGCATCAAATTGCCTAGAAACTTAAGATCAAGGAGTTCAAGTTTGGCCTCATTATTAGATTTCATCTTCTACTTCGGGTACCAAGAGTATTGGACCGAAGAAGGGGTGTTGGACGTGTGGGGAGCCACACTACCAGCGTGATTGCCTAGTGGAGAGGACTAGAGCATATGGATCAGTCGGACCCACTACCGTGGGAGATTTGGGAAAGGCCCATCGGATTCATGCAACAGTGAATAACTTCCAGGCAGAGCACCAATCTACTGTGCTTGAGACGTTAGGTACCGTCACTGACCAGAACCTTAGTATTTTGATAGATCCTGGTGCTACTGAGATTTTTATTTCTGGTGCAGTGCTAAAAAGGATTAAGGTAAAGGCAGTCGAACAGGATGAGTTTAGCTTCGTGGAGGTGGCTTCTAGAGCCAAATAGAAGGTTGGAGGAAAGGTTACGGGATGTATCCTTAACCTGGGAGGGTTTGTCACTAGGGGAAACCTGTACGTCATGATATTAGGATCTTATGATGCCATGATCGGTATGGAATGGTTGGAATCGCATGAGGCGATACTCAACTAGAAGACAAAATGGTTGAGCTTGGTCGATGATGAGGGGAAAAGACACGTGATTGTAGGATGGAACCGAGGAGTTTCCTTGAGGTTCATCTCTTCCTTGCAATAACAGAAGAGCTGCAGAAGGGAGGTAAGCTTGATTTGATCCTTGTGTTAAACGAAAAGGGAGTAGCGGAAGGTATAGAACACCTTCCTGTGGTGAGAGAGTTGCGAACGTCTTACCGGAGGAGTTACCTGGGATGCCGTCAGAGGAGGAATTGGATTTTACTATAGACCTAAAACTAGGGCCTAAACCGATAGCAAGAACTCCTTATCGGATGTCGACCCCAGAGTTATAGGAGTTGAGAATGCAAATGAAGGAATTGTTGGACCTGGGACTGATATGTCCAAGTGTTTCACCATGGGGTGCGCCTGTTATTTTTTCATACGAAAGAAAGATGGGTCATGGAGGATCTACATTGACTACCGTCAATTAAACAAGGCAACAATCAAGAATCAGTATCCATTGTTGAGGATAGATGATCTGTTTGATCAGATGAAGGGTGCGATGGTGTTCTCAAAGATCGATTTGCGATTAGGGTATCACCAGTTGTGGATCAAGGAGGATGATGTCCCTAAGACCGCTTTTAAGAGAAGGTTTGGACATTACGAGTTTATTGTTTTACCGTTTAACTGACACACGCCCCTGGGGTATTTATGAGTTTGATGAATGGGGTGTTCTGCGAGTACTTGGACAAGTTCATCCAAGTATTCATTGATGATATTTTGATTTATTCTTTGACGACGGAGGAGCATGACGAGAACTTGTGCTTGGTACTACAGTGTCTGCAAGAGCACAAATTGTATGGGAAGTTGTCCAAATGCTCATTTTATCAATCAAGGATTCACTACTTAGGGCATGTCATCTCCGACGAAGGTATCATCATGGATCTAGCAAAGGTCAAGGATATTATGGAATGGCCTGCGCCAACGAATCTCTCAAAAGTGTGTAGCTTCATGGGTTTAGCAAGATATTATCGACGGTTCATCGAGGGATTTTCGAAGATAGAAAATCCGATCACAGAATTGCGAAAGAAGAACAAGAAGTTTGTTTGGACCGAGAAATCTGCGGTAACATTTTAGAGGCTCAAGGAGTTGTTGACAACGACACCAATACTAAAGGTCCCTGACATGGACGCAGACTTCTTGGTATGCACTGATGCATCCAAGGAAGGCTTAGGTGAAATCCTGATGCAAGATGGTCGAGTGATTGCTTACATCTAGAGGAAACCGAGAAGGCATGAGGAGAACTACGTGATGCACGATTTGGAGTTGTTAGCCATCGTATATTCCTTGAAGGTTTGGAGACACTACCTTGTTGGACAAAAATTTGAACTAGGGACATACCACTATGGACTACAACACATCTTTATGCAAAGCGACTTGAATGCGTGACAATAGCATTGGTCGGAATTCCTTAGCGAGTATGAATTCAAGATTACTTACATAAAAGGAACAGTGAACCGAGTGGCAGATGCATTGAGATGAAGACCACGCATCTTTTCGGTGTTGCCTCTTTAGATGAATCTACATGAAAAGATTCTAACTTTACAGTGTGACAATGACTGGTACCAAGAGGTAGAGGGTTTTATTGGACAAAACACAATGATGGTACCAAGATTTGAAGGATTTATGTTTGACGACGATGGATTACTGAGGTTTAAAAATCGGATTTACGTACCACCAAACGACGATTTGAGGAGGTTGATCCTAAGTGAGGCTCATAGAGAAGTCGACATGGCTCACCTGGGAGTCACGAAGATGAGGGCGGACCTTAAACCCTTATTCTTCTGGAAGGGAATGAAGGCAAACATAGTAAACTATGTGGCTAGATGTCTAGAATGTCAGCAGGTAAAGGCTGAACATAGACATCCAGCAAGATTACTACAACTACACGCTATTCCCGAATCGAAATGGGAAGTTATTTCGATGGATTTTATTGTTGGATTGCCACTAATGACAAGGAGGCACGACTCGATTTTTGTAGTAGTCGACACTCTGACGAAGAGTGCTCATTTTATTCCTGTGTGTATGACGTATCAGGCACCTGACATAGCTAGATTTCTCATCAGTGATATTGTGAGGTTGCATGGCATGCCTAAGAGGATTATATCTGATCGGGGGTCAGTGTTTGCTGGACGATTTTGGACGAGTTTCCAAGAGGCCTTGGGAACCCAACTTAACTTCAGTATTTTGTATCACTCGGAGACTGATGGGAAGACCAAATGAACGAACTAGACCTTGGAGGACATGTTGTGCATATACATGATGGACCAACAAAAGCATTGGGAAGAATTCTTTCCAATGGTGGAATTCTCTTATAACAACAGCTAACAAAGAACCATTATGATGGCGCCTTTCGAGTTCCTTTATGGGAGACTGAGTCAGACGCCTTTCAGTTGGGATCAGCTTGAGGATAGGGTCTAGGTGGGACCAAAAGCGATCCAAGAATTGGAAGATTAAATGAAAACTATAAGACAAAGTATCAAGGAAGCACAGGATCAACATAAGAGTTATGTGGATGCACGTCGTGTCGACCGTAGTTACGATGTGGTGATCGGCTATTTTTTGCAGCTAAAACCGCATAAGAGTTCGATCAAGTTTGGAAAAGGGGATAAACTATCTCCTAGGTTCATGGGATCCTATGAGATTGAGGAAAGGAGAGGCCCGTGGCCTAATGAATAGCCTTTCTTGATTCATGAGGCGTATGCATGATGTCTTTCATGTCTCTGTTGAGACATTATTGTTAGTGATCCTACACATGTTGACTTGAGCACCTTGCGGATGTCGGATAAGGGTACACTCACGGCTGAGCTGATCCACATCCTGGATCATTTTGTTCAGTATCTACGACGTCGAATAGTAGATCAGGTCAAGGTCCAGTGGGACAACTATAGTCTGCACTCGATGACCTGGGAGGACACATATGATATGCGCCAGTAGTTTCCATTTTGTTGATAGATAGACTTATGATACTATGATACACATTATTTCAACACTTATATTGTGAAACTTCAAGACGAAGTTTAGACCAAGTGGGGGTGTATGTAACATCTCGCTCTTGAGCACTGAGCGAACTTATTCTTTGAGGACACTTGCTCACAAGTGATTCAGATTATTATACTATTAAACATTTGATTTTTCTTATGAGGCGTTATGGGTGGATGACATGTTGTTTTTTTGCATTGACATAGACATGTGTTATTGACTCGGTTTTACTGAGAGTGAAGGATTTTGGACCTCGAGGATGCAGAGGCATTGATGGAACCCCTTGGACTCCAGATCGATTCAGGGAGTGAACTATTGGGGTTTGATTGTTTTATATGTGATATTAGTGCATTTGATTAGATGATATGATTATGGATATATTTCTGACATGACTTGTTGATGATGCAGGCTGACGATAGCTTGCCAACTAGACTCACATGTGGAGTAGAGGGGTCACGCAGGACTACCAAAGATGTTGGGGGAGAAGTGTGGATAGCAACCCTTCCACAGCCTACTAGCACTCCCGCCATGGCTCGAACTGTAGGTTAATGATTACCTAGTTAGAGAGGACCCACGATTCCATGAGGGAATACTACGACAGTCACTCATGATGATTCTAAGGGGTGCGCAATAAGGCAGGGGAATTATTCCTTAGAGGCCCTTAGTCTCCCACAAGATCACCTGGTAGAGTATTGACTCTAGGGGTTTTTTATGTCTACCAAGTCAGTCAAGAGGTGAGTGTCACCCTTGGAGCACATGGTGCGTTTTGAAGGGCACGTCACGCAAGAAAAATGGAAAGAGACGAGTGGCACCCTTGGAGCACATAGTGTGTCCTGAAGGGCACGTCGCGCAAGAGAAACATAAAGAGGAAAGTGACACCCTTGGAGCACCTAGTTTCGTCCTGAAGGGCATGTCGCGTTGTTATTTAATTATTGGATAAACCTAGATGGCTTTAGGATGAATAATGTGTTAAGGAAGATTGAAAACTTTTCCCCTAATAAAATGTCACCCAGCCTAGGAAAATTAAGTCTAGGTCTAATTTGTACGGGTGGTAAAATTTTATCTATTTATTTAAAAATGTATATATATATAATGATAATCTTCTTTAATCTTGTGACAAGAAGTGGGTAAGCAATTAAATTGATTTATAAAAATCTTTTGGGATAAAATTTAAAAAGGGGAAATAATTGTTTTACTATATTATGCTAATTAAAAATTTATTCATTAAATAGAAAAAGGGGAAAAGGGTAAGTTTCTGCACATGCCTTTCTGAGTTTAAATAAAAAGGGGAAAGAGGGAAATCTAAAATAATTAGGAAACTAGGAAAAAGCGGGAAACATAAAAAGAAAGGGGAAACACTAGGAAAAAGCCGATAGTCCAACTTAGTATGGTATCTACCATTTAAGAACTTTCTAATTTAAACTCCACTAGTAAATTAATAAGGGGGAAAGCCATTAAAACTTGTAAGGGGATATGGGGACACTTAGGAGCGATTCTAGGAGTGCCTTTAGGTGAGTGAGGGAAATAGGGGTAATTAATTAATTAATGAAATTAATTTATGGAGGAATGAAGGGGATGGTAGACACTTGTACAGGGAGGGTTTTTATCAATTAATTTATTAAACATTAAATAAAAGGGGATTTTGGGAAAGTAAGGAACCTCGAAACTCTATATAATGGAGGGAGGAAAATGATGAAGGACCTCTTATGTTTGCGTATCGTTATGCTGCATAAATTTATACTTGACTTACTTATCTTGTGGGAGTTGGGATACCCATCTCGGTGAGGAGTGGTAGCTCGGTCTTGCGAGGTGAGCTGGGAGCTAGTTGATTCTATGGTTAGTGTGTGTGGCCCCTTTGCAGCTCGGGGGGCTAAGGGGGAAAAAGAGTAGCCCTAGCATTGGTTGGGAGGTACCGGTGAAGTCTCAACAGTCGGCAAGCGGGAGTTGCACAGAGCGCGTGGGACATCAACTCAGAGTGGACAATTGGGAAATGATACACTTCCTTTATTGTTGCATGGTGGGTTGTTAGTATGATATATGCTTTTAGATCTACATGTTTATTTGGGTACGGAAAATGATTGTCTTAGAATTATAGTTGATGACTAAAATTTTTCCCATAGTCGTTAGCTCGATGTTGAATTTCCCATGGCCTTCGATCCTTGCCTGTCTTGACTGTCCTTTGGTATATTGTTTTGGGATGATTGCGGTTGTTTCTTCCTTGCGTCCCTAGCTCATCAGTCCTTGCTTGAGTAGTCGGCCAGGAGTCTGATCTACGGTCGTCGCTTCGACGTTAATAGACCTATGGATCTCAACGCCCTTCTTTTCTATGCGTGGATAATGAGCGAAGGACGTTCCTGTTAGTCATCTACCTCTGTTGTTTTCCTTGGCTGATTGTTGGTCTTGTGCCTTGATGCATTTAATTAACCCTGCAAAATTTGATTGATGGCGAAGTTTTCTTTAAAATCGACATTGTTATATCTCGTTGTTATCTCATCCTGTACCTTGTTTTTATATCTTACTGGACTTTACCTGTGTTTCTATATTTCATCTTGTTTCATGGTGATTGCTACTTCTTTGGCTGCACTTCATTGACTTGGGGGCAAAATTTTCTGAGCAAACCTTTTTCATTTATGGTCAGTTGTTTGGATTGCCAGGTGCTTGAAAAGCTACTCGCTTTTCGTTCTAGACATCCAGTGTATAGTGGTTAATAGAAAGTTTTACTTCTGAGCGTTTTAATCGAATGGTTAATCTCAATGATTTTAATTGAATGGTTACTTGAATAGTTAATCCCAACAATTTTTACTTCTGGTCATTTTAATCGAATGGTTAATCTTAGCGATTTTAATTGAATGGTTACTTGAATAGTTAATCCCAATTTTTTTTTACTTCTGAACGTTTTAATGGAATGGTTAATCTCAGCGCTTTAAATTACTCGAATGTTTAACCTCAGTGAATTTGATTGTTAAAACTCAGCGACTTGACAACCTCAGTGAAATTTGACTGATAAAACTCAGCAACTTGACACCATCTGCAAATTAAACCCACGAAATTGTTGTAACCCATACCAGCTGCGACTATAACTGTGTAATCATTGTGACACCATTTCTCTGTGTCTACATATGTTATTTCTACTGTGTTTTTGATAATGACAACGATTGGTATCCAGTCCTTGCTAGTTCCCTTTTTTTTAATTGTTAAACCCTTTCTAGTCAGCGATTCATCCCACAGCGAACTCATATTTCGCTCAACCATTTTGTCTTGTGCTTCCTTTTTACAACAAATTTTTAAGATATTTTTTCTTAAAGAAAGCGAACCCTTTACACTGTGTAGCTAGTAGTTCAACTGCAACTTGATCTTCAAAGACAACAATTTTGCCTCGTGCTGGCTTCCACCTTTGCCCTACGATTTCTGAGGGTTTCTTGCTTGAATTTAATGCCTTGTGTTTCCACTTGAAGGCATTTCATCACTTGTGTTTATTTCTAGGATCCTTCCCATCCTGAAGAACACATTTTCATTGTAATTCGTGGGTGAGTGTACCGACAAATTTTCCCTTGGGTATGTCTGCAATTGCCCTTCTATTTCCTGGCAATTTTTCGTTTGATTGGACTACGTATTGCATTTGTCCATACTGCAAGTCGTGGTTTACCTTTCCCCTACACTGATTTCTAGAACTATGCCCTCTGGAACTATGACCTGTGGAACTATGACCTGTGGAACTGTGACCTCTGAAACTACATCCTCTGGAACTATGACCTCTTGAAATACGCCCTCTAGAACTATGACCTGTGGAACTATGACCTATGGAACTACACCCTCTAGAACTATGACCTATGGAACTATGACCTCTGGAAATATGAACCATGGAACTATGACCTATGTAATTGTGACCTCTATAGCTACACCCTCTATAAATACCTATGGAACTGTGACCTATGTAACAATGACCTCTAGAGCTACGCCCTCTGGAACTATGACCTCTAGAACTACACCCTTTAGAACTATGACCCATGGAAGTGTGACCTGTGGAACTGTAACCTATGGAACTACGCCCTCTAGAACTATGACCTGTGGAACTACACCCTGTGGAACTATGACCTCTGGAACTACACCTTGTGGAACTATGACCTTTGTAACTACGTGCTCTGGAACTTTGACCTGTGGAACTATGCCCTCCAGAACTATGACCTCTAGAACTACACCCTCTAGAACTATGACCTCTGGAACTATGACCTATGGAACTATGACTTGTGGAACTATGATCTATGGAACTACGCCCTCTGGAACTATGACCTCTGGAACTATGACCCATGGAACTATGACCTATGGAATTGTGACCTATGTATCTATTCCCTCTAGAACTATGACCTATAGAACTACGCCCTCTGGATCTATGACATGTGGAACTATGACCTATGGAACTGTGACCTCTGGAACTGTGACCTATGGAACTACACCTTCTGGAACTATGACCTCTTGAACTACACCCTCTGGAACTATGACCTATGGAACTATGACCTATGGGACTGACCTGTGGAGCTATGACCTATGGAACTACACCCTCTGGAACTATGACCTATGGAACTATGATCCGTGGAAATATGACCTATGGAATTGTGACTTCTGGAGCTACGCCCTTTAGAACTACCTGTGGAACTATGACCCATGGAACTATGACCTGTGGAACTGTGACCTCTAGAGCTATGCCCTCTGGAACTATGACCTCTGGAACTATGACCTCTGGAACTACGCCCTTTGGAACTATGACCCGTGGAACTGTGACCTATGAAACTGTGACCTCTAGAACTATGCCCTCTAGAACTATGACCTCTGTAACTACACCCTCTCGAACTATGACCTCTGGAACTACACCTTGCGGAACTATGACCTCTGGAACTACGTGATCTGGAACTTTTATCTGTGGAACTACGCCTACTAGAACTATGACCTTTGTAACTACACCCTCTAGAACAATGACCTCTGGAACTATTACCTATGGAACTATGACCTATGGAACTATGAATTGTGGAACTATGACCTATGGAACTACGCCCTCTTGAACTATGACCTATAGAACTATGACCCGTGGAATTATGACCTATGGAATTGTGACCTATGGAGCTATGCCCTGTGGAACTATTACCTCTTGAACTATGACCTCTAGAACTACACCCTCTGGAACTATGACCTGTGGAACGATGACCTGTGGAACTGTGACCTATGGAATTGTGACCTTTGGAACTATGCCCTCTAGAAGTATCACCTCTTGAACTATGCCTTATGGAACTATGACCTCTGGAACTAACGTGTGGAACTGTGACCTCTGGAACTATGCCCTCTAGAACTATGACCTCTGGAACTACACCGTCTGGAACTATGACCTGTGGAATTGTGACCTCTGGAGCTAGGCCCTCTGGAACTATGACCTCTTGAACTATGACCTCTAGAACTACGCTCTCTGGAACTGTGACCTCTAGATCTATGCCCTCTGGAACTATGACCTCTAGGACTACATCCTCTAGAACTATGACCTGTGGAACTATGACCTGTGGAACTGTGACCTCTAGAACTATGCCCTCTGGAACTACGCCCTCTGGAACTACGCCCTCTCGAACTATGACCTTTGGAACTATGCCCTGTGGAACTATGACCTTTGGAACTACATGCTCTGGAACTTTAACCTGTGGAACTATGCCCTGTAGGACTATGACCTCTGGAACTATGCCCTCTAGAACTATGACCTCTAGAACTATGGCCTATGGAACTATGACTTGTGGAACTGACCTATGGAACTATGACCTATGGAACTACGCCCTCTGGAACTATGACCTCTAGAACTATGACCCGTGGAATTATGACCTATGGAATTGTGACCTCTGGAGCTATGCCCTCTGGAACTATGACCTCTTCAACTATGACCTCTAGAACTACGCCCTCTGGAACTATGACCTGTGGAACTATGACCTATGGAACTATGACCTGTGAAACTGTGACCTCTGGATCTACGCCCTCTAGAACTATGACGTCTTGAACTACGCCCTCTAGAACTATGACCTATGGAACTATGACCTATGGAACTGACCTGTGGAACTATGACCTATGGAACCACACCCTCCGGAGCTATGACCTCTGGAACTATGACCTATGAAATTGTGACCTTTGGAGCTACGCCCTCTGGAACTATGACCTCTTGAACTATGGCCTCTAGAAATACGCCCTCTGGAACTATGAATTGTGGAACTATGACCTGTGGAACTGTGACCTATGGAACTACACCCTCTAGAACTATGACCTCTTTAACTGCACCCTCTGGAACTATGACCTGTGGAACTATGACCTATGGAACTGACCTGTGGAACTATGACCTATGGAACTACGCTCTCTGGAACTATGACCTCTAGAACTATGACCCATGGAACTATGACCTATGGAATTGTGACCTCTGGATCTACACCCTCTAGAACTACCTGTGGAACTATGACGTGTGGAACTGTGACCTCTAAAGCTACGCCCTATGGAACTATGACCTCTAAAACTATGCCCTATGAAACTATGACTTGTTGAACTATGACATGTGGAACTATGACGTCTAGAACTACGCCCTCTGGAACTATGACCTCTGGAACTACGCCCTCTAGAACTATGACCTCTGGAACTATGCCCTCTGGAACTATCACCTCTGGAACTACACCCTGTGGTACTATGGCCTATGGAACTACGTGCTATGGAACTTTGACCTGTGGAACTACGCCCTCCAGAACTATGACCTTTGGAACTATGAACTCTGGAATTATGCCCTCTAGAACTATGACCTCTGGAACTATGACCTTTAGAACTATGACCTATGGAACTATGACCTGTGGAACTGACCTGTGGAACTATGACCTATGGAACTAAACCCTATGGAACTATGACCTCTGGAACTATGACCCGTGGAACTATGACCTATGGAATTGTGACCTCTGGAGCTACGCCCTGTAGAACTACCTGTGGAGCTATGACATGTGGAACTGTGACCTCTAGAGATACGCCCTTTGGAACTATGACTTACATTGGAGGCATTTAATATTACCTCGATGTTTAATATTATCCCCCATGCCAAGAAAATATGAGGAGCGAACGATATGCCAAAAGAGAAGCTACATGGATGGACGGAGTGACGACTGAGCTCCATAAACACTGTTGTGACGACTCAACTCCATAAACACAACAGTTTAATTGAATTGAATACCAATTTAAGTTCATTTATGATTGTGCAACATCTATATAATGTGAATACAAGAAAATTTGTGGGTGCGGGGTTAGGCCCTCTTTGATGTGCATCGCATATGCACTACTGAAATAAATAATATGGTGCTTGGGTATAATTTTTCTCTCAGGTATATAGTCGGTAGGATGAAATAGAAACATCCAGGTTTCAATATAATCTTCTGAAATATGTAAGATGCAAGTATGGATATAGTACACAATCTTGGTAGATATGGTAAGAACACTAAGCCGATACATCAATTGAATTTTCCAGGACATGCTATTGACGACGAGTTTTTGTAATATCATTTTCAATATAAGAATGCATTATTCGATTGTATTTTATTAACATTAATAGATATCGTATTTTAGAATTCTATTAGCCCCTCTCTGCATCCTATGCATCCTATCCGAGGACTCATATGATTAGGGACTCATTTAACGTTGTCCATGTATGTTTCTAGGATTCAATGTGTGCATGTCCATCTATTTCCATCATCATAATAATACCATATTTTTCACATCAAAATATTTATTGGTTTGGTTTTTGTCTAGATCCTCAAACAAAATTGCCAAATGATTGAACTATACACACAACAATGCCCCCCTCTATTTATGAGGAGAATGTCTATGACTCACAATCCAATAATGCGCAACACAAATTTAGCCTCTAGTGGCTTACCTTTGACATACATATGAAGGTCAACACTCCAAATTAAAAGAACATTTAGGTGCCAACCAATGAGTGTTAGTGTTTTATGTCAAGTTGTTCGTCATTGTGTATTTTCGTTGCCAATGATGATGATGATGATGATTATCATCCATCAAGACCAAATTTGGTCTATTGGACCTTAAGAAAAAAAAATGGTGAGAAATTATTTTGTTTGCTTTAGAATCTTTTTTGTATTCTCAAAAAGATTGGAGAGAAGATTTGATCTTCTCTCCAAGATTGGAGAGAAGATTTGATCTTCGTAATTTTGACAAATTAAAATTTTATGAAGTCTAGTATTATTACAAATATTAGATATGGTGAAAATATCCAGTTACTCATTAAAATATAGTAAGGTAATAAGATACATTAGTATATCTTTAAATGTCAAAATGATAATTGGAAGTGCTTTGAGAATTCTAATGCTACCAACCACTAATAAACATAAAAAAAATCATCATCAATCACTATATATGGATATTTATGTGATGACCCAATGCTAATCATGGTTGTAGTTTGCTTATGGATTTTTATGCAATGACCTCAATGTTAACCTTAGTTGTAGTTTGCTTGTACTCCTATGGATATGATTGCGGTTTATGATAGTTCAAGGTGACATAAAATTCCTTTACTCTATTAAGAGCTAGTGATACTAGAAGTGAAAACACAATAACATGGACATTATTGAGAAGAGGTCAAAGAGGTTAACGAGGATGATGGAAAAAAAAATGAAGCAATGAGTTTTAAGGTTCGTGAATTGAAGATCAATGTAGGTAGCTATGCATTTGTTATTAAATTTGAGATCCTTGTTATTTGAAAACTAGAGAGAAGAAGTTATTAATGTGGAGTATAAAAGAAGAATTCTAAAGTAAGTCCTATATCTATGATTAGTTATTTATGAACTTGGTAGTGGCGAACTCTAAGTATCATAGTGTTTTTTAGGTTAGTAGTTAGTGATAAGATATGTGATAGAGTAAGTTAATCTTGTAACATATAAATTTTTTTAATTGAAATTCAATAAAAAATTTAAATATGAACAAAATTTTACAAAAAATTAAATATAAACAAAATTCTATTATAATAAGATAAATTTATTCAAAATCATCAAAATTTCAAATCAATAAATATCTAACTTTCTATATTATTAAATAATTAAATTTCAACCATTAAAAAATATATGATTATAAAATATATGATTATAAAGTTATTCTATATTATTAAATTCTAACCATTAAAAAAATATAAATTATTATAAAGTTATAAAATACTAATATATAATTATTGAAAAAATATATCATATTAATTTAAAAATTTGAAAAAATTGTCATATTAATTTATAAAATTTAAAACTATTATTGAGCGCTCCTTATGTTGTGATTTGCTCGTGATAAGATTGGGTTGAGTGAGTGAGATAGTCGGATGGCCATGATTGCAGAAAAGATGCTTCAAGAATAACACAATAGTAATATAGGCAGTGCTACTGGTGATGATAGGAGGAACAACGGTCACGTGGCCATGTTTTCCTCGGCCAGAATGGGCCATTTCATGCCCTTTCTGCATCTCGCAAGAGTTTTAAGAACCAACCGCAGATTCTCCATCACATTTATCACCACCAAAGGCAACGTTTCTCCTTCTGAAACCGAACATGTCCAGGGCATCACTTCTTCGGGTTTCCACATTCGCGTGGTTCAACTCGAGATTCGATCTTTGTCATCTGAGGGAAGAAAGGAAGCTGATCCATTTTTTACGCAGTGGGAAGCCATTGGGCGCTCCATGGAAGCCCTCGAAGAACTCCTCATCACCGATATGCTCAACTCTTCATCATCGCGGCCTCCAATTTCCGCCATTATTACGGATCCGGTGCTGACTCCTACTTTACAGGTCACCGCCAAGCTCAAACTCCCTAATTACATTCTCTTCATGGCTTCATCATTTACGCTTGGCTTTGCGCTCTACGCCCCCATTTGACGAGGAATTGATATTGAATATCCCCACCTTCCCTCCGTTGCCCACCACCCAGATTGCACAAGCTCTTAAGAGAAAAAGCCACATCCTCTACAAAATCTTCATTTCCATCGGCACCAATCTCCCCAAGTCCTCGGGTATTCTCGTCAATACGTTCTCCGAGCTCGAAGCTCCGTTTCTTGACGCCCTCTGGAGCGGAAAGTGATGGAGGGATTATTGCCCGTGTATCCAATTGGACCTCTGTTTCTACCATCGATGTCGATGAAGAACTCCAATACATTAAAGTTGTCGTTGAACCCCGACTAGGACAATGACTATGATACTGCAAAGCGGTGCCTACAATGGCTGGATTTGCAGCCCGCCAGATCTCTCTGCAACTCCCAACCTTTTGGTTCAAAATTTCCAATGAAGCACAATATAGGCTGGGCGGATTTAAAAATTCAAAATTTGAATTTGAATGGGCATCGATTCTAAGCGCCATT
The DNA here is from genome assembly GCA_032191745.1 of Picea mariana. NCBI lineage: Eukaryota > Viridiplantae > Streptophyta > Pinopsida > Pinales > Pinaceae > Picea > Picea mariana. The sequence goes on along the minus strand of JASDQU010242376.1, from coordinate 145,324 downwards.
ACAAAATTCAAAAAATCATGCCATTAATGCCTTGTATTGGTCGTCCATTGGCGATCCATGTCGTATATCGTAGACGCCATACGATATATGGCATGGACACATTCAGATGATACATTAAGATGGAGAGGTAGCCGGTCGGAGCTCTGACATGATGGACGACGGTAGTCCGGACACGGAAAAGTGCTGTCGACAAAGGCAAGCAATATCCAGCATGCTGCAGAGTCATTAAGACTCTGTCAGCGGATGGATATAGCTATGAACATCCCTTGCAATGCACATGCTCCATCCCTCTACGGACACAGAAGAATGATTCTTGCACGTGGGTATAGCGATTTATGGCAAACATTTACCGGCAGTAAAATGTAGATGGTATGCGTGTGTACATGCCCCATGGGTTAATGAGCTCCGCGCCATAATTTAGATTTGAATTTTGAATGTAATGGTATGGGTGTGTACATGCCCCATGGGTTCATGAGCTCTGCGCCATAATTCGATTTGAATTTTGAATTTCTTAATTTTCGGGTCACTCCATGTGATTTTGGATTTGAATGGACTTGGAAGGAAAGAGATCAAATACCACCGTAGGCGAAAGAAGAGGAGCCGCGAGGGCATCATGGCAGAAAAAGTTGCTGTTGCCGTTCTTAGTTGATGTGCCACATTATTGCTAAACTACAGCTGAGTGGCGTTCGAGCTGGAGAGAAAGGGGTTTGCATGTATGGTTAGCAAGGCAGGCAGATATAGATGAAATAATAAAAAAGGGGCGTTCTAGATGAGGGATCCGACTACGGGAGACTGGATGAACTTCAAATTATTGCCAATACTCGGAGACTCTGATTTCGTTGGGCGAAGTATCGTATCTGTTGAGACGCAACTACACACATCGCCTACCTATCCTCCTTATCGCGTGGTTCGTATGTATGGTATATGCAGGGTTGGCAAAACGTCCTTGCTCAAATTCATCCATAACAAGTTCAAGAAGGTGAGTAGAAACTTTGATGTTGTCATTTGGGTTATCAAAGCACTGGAAGAATTTCATTGGAGGCACTGAATTTGAAATTTGATGAAAGCTTCCACAATGATAGGCGCAAGATGGCATTCTGTGCATCTATTGAAAATAAAAATAAAAATATATATCTCATTCTAGAAGACAGGTGGAGTCCAATTCATTCTGTGCATCTATCAACCTCCACAACTGCTTTTGCTTTGTTTTAAGTTTTCTGAACAATCATAAATTATAAATCATAATCAAATTATTCTGAGCATTCATAAACAATTGCTTTTGCTTTGTTCTATGTTTTCTGGACAGTCATAAATTATAAATCATAATCAAATTATTCTGAGTCATAAATTATTATACTCAATTCTGGATAGTAATAAATTACCACTCTAATGCCATTTTCAACCTTCACAATTGCTTTGTTCTAAGTTTTCTGTACAATCATAAATTATCAACCTCCACCATTATTTCAACCTCCACAATTGCAATTGTTCAAATTTTTATGTACAATCATAAATTATCAATCTCCACAATTGTTTTGTTCTTATAGTCAAATCATAATTATAGTCAAATTATTCTGAGCAATAATAAATTATTCTGCTCAATTCTAAGCAGTCATGCAGTCATAAATTATAGATCTACTGCTATTTGGGATAGTATTATGCAAAACCCCAATTCTGCGCAGTTATAAATTATAGGTCCACTTCCATTTGGGACAGTATTATGAAAAACCCCAACGAGAGAATCTGAACCAACACTTAGATTTGAAGCCTGGAACCTCAGTAGTCCTCAAAGAAAAACCCCAAGAAAAGTCCTTATAGAAAAACCCCAGCGTTTTCTCAAAGAAAAACCCCATCACACGCCAAAGAACCAATACCAAAACTTGAACATGAACCTGAAACCTCCCATAGTCCTTTAGAAAACAGATGAGGGTATGATGGACATGCATAGACACAACAAATACGATCAGAAGAAAGAAAGCATTCATTTCGGAAAGGGGCTGTATTTTCAAGAAGCGTTCATTTTCCCCCTTTCTGCAATCACCTCCAAGCTGCAAATGGAAATTTGATGCCTACTTCATCAAAATGAATTGGACTCCACCTGTCTTCTAGAATGAGATATATATTTTTATTTTTATTTTCAATAGATGCACAGAATGCCATCTTCCGCCTATCATTGTGGAAGCTTTCATCAAATTTCAAATTCAGTGCCTCCAATGAAATTCTTCGAGTGCTTTGATAACCCAAATGACAACATCAAAGTTTCTACTCACCTTCTTGAACTTGTTATGGATGAATTTGAGCAAGGACATTTTGCCAACCCTGCATATACCATACATACGAACCACGCGATAAGGAGGATGGGTAGGCGATGTGTGCAGTTGCGTCTCAACAGATCTGATACTTCGCCCAACGAAATCAAAGTCTCCGAGTATTGGCAATAATTTGAAGTTCATCCAGTCTCCCGTAGTCGGATCCCTCATCTAGAACACCCCTTTTTTATTATTTCATCTATATCCGCCTGCCTTGCTAACCATACATGCAAACCCCTTTCTCTCCAGCTCGAACGCCACTCAACTGTAGTTTAGCAATAATGTGGCACGTCAACTAAGAACGGCAGCAACAACTTTTTCTGCCATGATGCCCTGGCGGCTCCTCTTCTTTCGCCTACGGTGGTATTTGATCTCTTTCCTTCCAAGTCCATTCAAATCCAAAATCACATGGAGTGACCGGAAAATTAAGAAATTCAAAATTCAAATCTGAATTATGGCGCAGAGCTCATGAACCCATGGGGCATGTACACACGCATACCATCTACATTCAAAATTCAAATCTAAATTATGGCGTGGAGCTCATGAACCCATGGAGCATGTACACACGCATACCATCTACATTTTATTGCCAGTAAATGTTTGTCGTAAATCGCTATACCCACGTGCAAGAATCATTCTTTTGTGTCGTAGGGCAGTCATGTCCGTAGAGGGATGGAGCATGTGCATTGCAAGGGATGTCCATAGCTATATCCATCCGCTAACAGAGTCTTAATGACTCTGTAGCAGGCTGGATATTGCTTGCCGTCGACAAAGGTCTGATTCGTTTGGCCTTTAATCTACGCCTTTTGTTAAGGGTCTTTTAATGTTTTAAAATAGTACCATGGGAAAGGAGGAGGAATGTGGGTCGTGTCCCCCTCCCCTCCACATCATTCACGATATTCAATGCACTCTTAAGCCATGAGCCCATGCATGTTTTTTGCTTTGACGTACTAAATGCCTCTTTTTTAATTATTTGTATTCAATTTGTATTTTAAATCATATTTTAATCCAACTATTATAATTTAAATGAATTTAAAGTTAAATGAATTTTGGATTTAAATATATTTAAAAATTTTCAATTAAATATTTTTAATTCTGAAATAATATCTATTATGTTTAATGTGACCTCTGTGTGTGGGTGTGAAACATAGTATACTAACCAGTCACTTTGTTGAAAGGGGTTTTGATGTTGATGACTCATAACTTACTCATACGATAACCATTTTAGGTACCATTTTATGAGAAACAAAGAGCACAGTGAGACGCTTATAGTGAAATAATTTAACAAGGCATTCGAACATTGCATTGGTGTCATGGTTGACCGAGCTTTCTAGGCTATAAATCCTTGGCAGTCGTTTTGGATCTTTCGGGCCTCAAATTTCTATTCCATGAGTTGCGTTGGAATCATAATGGATAAAATCATATAATTAACCTGTTTCGAGGATGAAAAATTGACATTGACGGATGCCGAAAAATCACGCTCAAAGACATTTTTTAATGAAAGTTTGGATCCCTTGTTTGTTGATGATTCAACCAAATTAAATTTCATCAGTTCCCTTGCAATCTGTGATATATAGGCTCTTATATTGTTCATTGGTGTTGAGGTAATGTACCAATAGTACAAAGTTATAAATCCTCCAAAATATCCAATTGACAACCAGTGTGCTTAGTACCGTCTAGGCGCTGAAATAACCAATTTTCCATTAAGATGCATCTCAGAGCCAGCACAAGACCTACAAATGATCTTTTTAACCCTTCTAATTCTAGGTGATTCTTTCAAAACAAAGATTTATTCATAACATCAAGAAACACAAAGCAAACAAGCTAGTACCATTTGTGTGAAGAAAGCCACTAGGGATACTACAACTTGATTATGGGTGTGATCTGGAGTAGGTTAAGCATGTTAGGAGATTAGTGACCAACAATATGATTATGCATGGAGATATTAGTCAATGAAACATTAGGAGATTGACTAACATGTGCAACAAGAAAGATTTGATTTGGAGGAGGATGAGATAGGCCTCAAGACGAAGGTGGCCACACTACCCTAATAAGAGTTGGCAAGAGGGAGAGGATTATTGTTGATGCGCTAATAAATGATGAGGGGTTGACATCCTTTTGCTAACATATTGGTGATAGGAGAGGGAAACTTTTCAACAGGTAGTGCGTCGACAAGGAATAGGCGAACCATGTCGATAACCAATGTATCGAAACAAAAGGGGAGGGCGCTGCCGAAATGCGATGCATCAACGCGAGTGGAAGGAAGTCACATGGTGAAAGGCGTGCACATGGTGAAGATAATCATGTGAACATCACTAATGTTCCACTGTTGATCACGTGTACTTCGCAGGTGAGGAAGACATGTGTTAGTGAAGTTTAGCAGAGGCGCGCTAGCATGTCAACCAAGTTCCAAGGGAAGTGACTCATGTAATGGTGAATAAATCATTGTCGCACCAATTTGGAGGTTAAATAAAGGATGCACGCATCGATGTGCTATGTGTCAGCACAAGAAGAGGGAACTTACTGAAGTGCATATCGTCGGGTATAAGTGATTTGAGGAGGAACCGAAAGTGGTAAAGAGGGGGGAGAGAGAGGAAAAACTTAGGATTAGCTGCTTGTGCGATAGAGAGAGGACAAGGGTCCTAGTAGGAAGAATTGTACGGGGACCCAATTTCTTGTCTTGGAGAAACACTAAGACAAGAAAATTGGGAGGTTGTTGTGCGCACACAACAGGAAGGTAATGAAAGGTTGGAAAAGAACTCAGGAAGAGCAAAGAAAGGTTAATATTCAATTGTTACGAAGTCTAAATGGATTGAAAGGGAGAATAAATAGAGATTCTCACATGGAACTTGAAGCCAGTAGTTGCAGAATGTCATAGCACACACATGGAGTTAAGGAGGACTCCATATCCTTGAAGGTAGAATGTAGTGAAGGCAGAAAGGATTGTTGCAAGAAAAGAGAAAGGATATCATGAGATGAGGTATGACTCATGGAGTGGACGAGTCATAACTATGTGCAAGCATAAAAATGTAGGAAGAAGGAATTGTTAGATATGATCTAACAACTTTTGTCTAAAAATACTCAAAGTAAGAAAGACAATTATGTTATTAGAGAACGTAGTGAAATCCCGATATAGGTGAAAGGAATGATGGAATAACGAAGGTTCATTTTCACTTCTAATTATCAATGGAAAATATAGCATCCCATTGGAAGCAATTTAGTCTTGAGAAAATGAACATGTCTTCACAATAAATTGATAAATGCAATAAAGAGAAGTATTTTAAATTTAGCAATTCCAATGGACAATTAGGGATAACGGAAAGGGATGCTATAATGATAAGGATTAATATGGTTAGAAAATATTGCAGTGTTAAAAGGTGGAATGATAAAAATTTACATCATTCCAATGTGCGAGAAAGGATTCTAGTAGGGTGAAGTTGGGGCATGTTTGCTTGAGTGAAGAAACTACAAATAGGGAAGATTGGATGGAATGCAGAGCGACCAAGTGGGAATTGGCTAGAGAAGGTTTAGATCGAGCAATGGTGCACAGATGAGCAGAATGGAAGTGCACAGAAAAACAAGGTTCTACAGGATTTCAAGGACAACGAACTACGACAACAAAAATAAATAAATTAATTAAGATGAAATGAATATGTATGGGAGTGGATAATGGAAATAATGCATGAGGCATATAATAAAGCTAGAATGAATTTGCATGAAGTGGGCATGATGAGATTGAATGCTTAATGCATATTGATGTGCATTTGTGCATGTAGACATGCCTAG